>ML414250.1:20169-90838 GCA_005239525.1 Nicotiana knightiana | reverse complement strand
TTACCTAAGTTTGAAGTGGTGTCAATCTAAAAGATTACACGTTTAGGAATCACCTATGTAAGTCTGAAGTGAAGCCGCTTCAATGAGAATTTTGTAAGACCAATTCTCTACGCACTTATAAAACCAGGTGGTGTTCATGGCTGAAACGAACACAACAATGAGAACCAAAAGACGGTTAAGGGTTGGTTGTGTGACATATGGTTGTCTAGGTATACACTAAAGTTCGACAGTTCAAAGATATCAAATCTACCGATTGACCGAGTATATCCGACATTTGTTCACTACGGAAAGTTCAAAGGGAAACCTACTTATCCAGATGCAATTAATCCTTACTTGCAAATCACACAGCGTCCATCTATGATCATTCTTGTTACAGCCATTCCCATTCATGTGGGGGATTGTTGGACTTTAAGCATTGGGCTTAAAAGTCTAAGAGAGTGAATTGGAAAGTCTAGGAGTGTGAATTGGGAAATGGTGGGAAATAAAATGGAGGGAAATGAAAATTTGAATCAAGTGAGCTTTTGTCATGAACTTTGTACCACATTGGTGAAAGACAACNAAAAACGCTGCCTTTGCTGAACGTTGTTTTCCTTCCTGAACAGACACTTTTTCCTGAACAGACATCACACCTCTTCCAATAGTTGCCTACAAATTCTGAGGCATGGCTTCTTTTTCCACACACTGAAAAATCGAGAATTTTATTCTGAATTCTGCATTCTACTTCGCGGTCTCTCTCTCTCAAATTCGTAAGTGTGAAGCTTGCTCCGTTCTTTGAGTTTGTTGGTATCCTGCAGTTGGTATTGCCACTGTTGCAGGAAGGTTATTCCGTTTCATCCTGGGAGGATTTAATCCATTACCTTGGCAACTTGTGAGGGGGTTAAAATTCCTTAAGGACACACAAGGAAATTGTGGACTCGGAATATTTCTTATCGTTTATATATTTTCTGTTTCTTCTAACAGTTCTTCTGATTTTCTGAGTTTTAACACAGAGGAAATAACAGAAAGTAGGTCAAGCAAACAATCTAATGGACTTTTCTGGGGGGGAAAAACTTGACAGAGACAAGAGAAATGTATTACAGTGATTAGACAATTTGATGTACACTTTTATAGAGTGAAATAAAGAATGTAAAAAAACTTCAAAATTATTCCTACAACCGTGGAAGATAAAAGGAACTAAAATGTGGTTTGAGATAATTAAGAAAATATACAGCCTGCATTACTACTATAAGAACGAAACTGAAATGTTAAATTTTACAGTCTTCATTACTACTACAGAATTGAAACTGAAATATGAAAATAATTTTTTTTTCTCTACAGGTTTGGTCCATCTTCTTTGTATTACATGCATTGCCATTACAGTTTTTCTTAACAGCTTGTTGAGACTGTTAAGGTTCTTATAACAGTCCAACCATTACGTCTAATTAATAGAGCAAATAAAAAGGTTTAAACAATTTTAGTTTATGGCCATCTGAACGGCCACATTATTATTTCTTTGGATTTTACTTTCTTTTTACTTGTTCCCTTTTGTTATCTTTAATTTATTAGATGTATATTTACATTATGCATAAAAATATTCTTGAATTAATATTTGCTTGAAGGACAAAATTGTCATTTAATTTTTGAAGGATATTTTGGTCTTTCAACTTATACTTTAAGGTTTCACGCTTATAATATAGTATGATATATGAAAGTCCCTTTGTTTACCCTCAAAATCGGTATAACAAATGAATTTCTAAGTGGGTTTAAGGATACGTGGACTAACTTGACACAAAATGATAAATCATATTGCAATTGAAATAAGTAATGAAAAAGTAAATGCAAATCACACGAATTGAACAGTTTTAGCCTTGAAAAGTTAATCACCCTCGAGCCAGGTACGCTTCGATCGGTGCCAGGATTCAGAAGAACAAGAGCTTAAAGAGAAATAATAAAGACATATTGCTTTGAAATGCGTGTTACAATGTATGTTACAACTAATTAGACCCCCTTTATATAGTAGATGAGTTATACTTTAGGTACAATTCTATATAAGGTAAAAATTCCTTGATTTGCTGATTGCCAGTTCCTTATTGATACGTCCGAGATTCCCGTCATAATATATGACCGCTCGTTATGCTTGTTTACCCTTAAGATCAGATAACAATTAAATTTATAAGTGGTTTTAAGGATACGTTATTTCAGTTGGTACAAACTAAGAAATATAAAACTGATATTAGAAATTAATTGCAAAATAAAGTAAATCAATGTAATACGTCGCTTTGGCCCTCGAGCTAGATCGCCCTCGAACCGACTAAGTGTATAATTGAAAAGTATGTATTGAACAGCAGAGTAAGAATGCTTAAGAGAGAAAGTGTTATATATTGCTTTATTATGCGTAAAAATCATGTTTACAAAGTGATTGGAACCCCTTTTATATAGTAGAAAAGTTTTACATATGGTACAATTCTAAAAATAGAAGGAGATCCCATGATTAGCTAAATAACCGGGCTTGACTTGATACGTGCCGAGATTCCGCCACTATCCTTGCCCGATCACGGATATCTCGGCTTTCTGTTATTCGACTTAGCAGGCTTCCTTCAATCTCGCTTGATCTCTATCCTGCTTCGGTCTCAATCACGGCTGGTCTCGATTTCGATCGGTCATTGATTCATGAGCTCAGTAATCCATCTCCATGCCATTGTTCGATACAACATGAGGTTGAACATTGGTCTGCCACCTCGGTCTCGATCAGTCATACAAAATTAGTCAAGCCCAAATTTGACCGTATACCGATAGTCCTCTCATTTTTTGGAGAGTAATAACAAGAAACGAATTGAGCCTTCGAACTTCACCTCCGTTTATCATGACGTAAGCGGTATAGGTGACCGAAACGTCCCATCGGTATAATTCTCTAGCCATTTATTGCGCGGCAGTCGATGGTCGGCCACTACCAGCTTTGAACCGTCGTTGTAAACCCAATAAATAGCCACCTTTTTTACTCTTTCAAACTTTACTTTCAATCTCCTTCATTCTAATTTTCATAATTCTTTGCCTTCTTCAAAGCTTCATATATTCAGGTCTTTGATTTTCTTTTCTTGTTCTATCTAAAACACCAAATATTCCAAATTTTGTTCTTCCTTGCCTACAAAAAACCAAATGGCCAAAACATCTAAAACTGCTCCACAGAAAGAACCTGCTTCTTCATTCCGGCTAACCGGCGAGAAACTAGTGGTGGAGCCACGCCCTGAAGAGCTTATTCCCGGAGGGTGTGTCAATGATTCTGACTTTAAGGTCGAGAAAACCTCATCGTTTCCTGGTTGATGCGAGCTGGTATCGAGATATATATGCTCGATACCCAAAAGCCTCCTTGAACAGGTGAAGAAAGATTGCAACTAGGGAAACAAAGAGGTTGCAATACCGGCCCTAGAAGAAACGATCACTACCCACGTGGAAGGGTTCTTGAGTGTTTACACTTATCCTTTCACGTTAGGTCCCCTCAATCCGGTCATCATAGACTTCTACAAAAAATACCAGGTGACCCTCGGCCAAATTCACCCCTTTCTGGAGGATCGTGATACTGCTCTATTTCTTCATGAGCAAAATCGACGGTCTCCCCTTCACCCTTGACCACCTCATAAAGTTTTATAGTCCTCGACTATATCGAGGTGGGCTGATAAAGCTTCACCGTCAGGCCATCAAGGCGCATGTATCGAGCATAGACGAAGACAAAGACCGGGATTGGATGAGCCAGTTCCTTCGAGTGAAGATCACAGACCTAATTTCGGCTGAGAGCATGCCATTTCCCGAGAAATGGAATGTGAAACGTAAGTATGATTCCATCTTTAATTTATGTTCGTTATTTTCACTTCTTCATCCTTTCTTACTAGTGTTTTTCCTGATGCAGTCGTTTCCTAGATGCCGGGTGCGGTTCCTCATCTCGAAAACTGGGTTAGGAGCCTGTTCTCGACGTCAACATATGCCGAGCGCGCATGGAACGATTTGTCAAAGGGCCGGTGGGAGGCTAGAAATCATGGTAAGCTTTGTTTCTGACTTAATTATTTAACCAAAATATCTTTTTGAGCTTACTTAGCTTTTCCTTTTGTAGGTCTCGGAAAGTACACGACTATGAGACCCCCATCCGGTGATGAAGAAGTTTCTCCACCTACCTCGAAACTGGAAAAGGAGAATAAGAGGAAAAAGACCTCGAACTGCAAGGGCCAAAAATCCAAGAAGAGAACAGCTCGTAATCCTAAGGGGAATGTTATCCCTATGACTTCGGAGTCAGTTCAAAAGCTAAGGGAGGAAGAAGAAGAAGAAGAAGAAGAAGAGGATGATCATGGGTTGGTGGCCTACGTACGAGCTAACGTCGAGACTCAAAGTGTTATTGAGTCGATGGAAGCTAAAGTTGCCTAACCCTGATCTGATGAGATCTGAGGGGAAAACTCGGCCAAAGTTCCCGAGCTGGAAAGAGTCGGCGGTGCCTCACCTCGGGATGAGAAGGCCGTTGAGGAGGTAATGGATGCCGGTGTAGGGATCGGGCTCGAGGCTCCCCAAAATGGGAACAGTGCCCCAAAAGACTCACTTAGGGCAATAGAGATCGGGGATTCCCCCTCGTTTCCCTCTTTTTCTGAGTCAATGATATGCGAGTCTCAGGCCATGGAGACTTGTCACGGGGAAGGAGCCCATGGAGAGGAAGATCTTTTCCATGGTTATTTTGTTGGGGTAGAGGATGTCACCGGTCTGAGTGATGTGGAGGTTTCGAAGAAGATCTCGGGCGAGGCTTCCTCGAGTTTTAAACAAACCAAGCAGTTTCTGGCCCCTAGTGTCGATCTCGGGTGATGGCGAACAATCGTTATCACAGTCCGGAGGATGCCCGAGTTCTTGCTTCCCCCGTAGGGGTGGATTACCTCCAATAATTGGTCACGGAATAAGACCGAGCCCAGATGGACGAGGTGGAAGCGCTTTGTCTTTTCAATGAAGCCCAATAGGCTCTAAACCGGGTAAGTCCATATTTTATTTGTCGATGTGAATTTCCATACTTGTACTTTTTCTCATTTTGTGTAATTCCTTCTTTCTTATTTCTATAGGCTTATGTGCTTCATCACGAGGCTTTCTTCCGATCCCGAGGGGAGTTGAGCCGGTGTGAGGCCGAAATCGGAGGACTCACTGAGGAGAAAGAAATAAGCCCAAGGGGAAAATCCTCAACTAAGAGGCTATGACCGAATTAACACGGTTCGAAGACATCCGAATTCCATAACATTGCCCTCGAATTCTTTCATAAACTGGTTATTAAGCTACTCCAGGCAAAATCATAAAAGGCTTCGATAATATCAAGCTTCGAAAACTCTAATAAGTACTAAATTGTTCGAACTCTCGAATAATTCCTTATTTCATGATAAGGCATTACAAGTTTTGAAAATACAAATGATAAAAAAACTTTTTCAAGCCGAAAAGGGGAGAAAGACATAAACAATCTTTTTTACAAAGGCCATATTGTCCTAATACAAAAGCCTAAAGGTTGTTTTTGCTTTGAGTTCGAGAGACCATCCTCACTCAAATAAAAAACCTAAAGGTTACCTTACTTCGAGTTCGAGAAAGCACTCACTCGATCGTAAAGGCTCTACTAGTTCAATTTAAATCGAATTACCTAAATCTCGGACCTTAGGATACAATTTCATAAGGCAGAAAGGAAGAAAATGAATACAAGTTCATAAGGCAGAAAGGAAGATTTTTTTTTATATATATGTCAAAAATCATTTACAAGGGTAGCATGGCCCGATCAAAATTCTATACAAAAAGCTGAAATAACCTTAAAAGAAATACGAAGAGAAGATACAAATTCTAAGGGCCTAGTCTTCTCTGGGAGCAACATCTTCACTCTCGGGGCCTCCTCTACTTTTGGACCCGCTCATGCTCCCAGAATCGTCGTCGTCGGGAAAGGCCAACACTTTGGCTTCAGCTTCAAGATCTTAGGCACTCTCGATCTCGGCTGTAAGATCGAAGCCACGACCGTGGACCTCCTCGAGAGTCTCCCTTCGAGACTTGCATTTAGCATGCTCGGTAACCCAGTTTGCTCGAGCCTGAGAAGCTTTGGCAACCTCCTTTGCTCGAAACTGAGCAACTTCAATGTCGATCCGGTAGACGACCACCATTGTATCAACGTTAGCCTTGGCCGTTTCAATTTTTAATTTGGCCGTTGCAAGATATGTGGCCAGCTTCTCTCGATCAGAAGTTGCTGACCCAACCGAGACTGAAACTCCTTAATTATCTTGGCGGCCACCAAGGCTTTCTCCTTCATGCTTCGGAGTTGGGCTTCAGCCGAGGCCAGTTGAGCTCGGGCAGCTTCCTTTTCTGAGTCAAGGAATTCCATGTTCTTTTTCTATGCCTCGGCCTCCGCTTTCACTACATCCACTTCCTCACGAAGTTTCCCGATCACATCGAGCTTTTGATGGACCTATGGGACCGAACTATTAGGCACTACGCCCAAGTTAGTATCATTAACTTCAAAGATTATTTTTACCTGTTCAACCTGATCAGCTTGTTCTTTCTGAGCTACTTCTAGCTCAGCCCGAAGTCCTTTTGCTTGCCCTTCTCTCTGCTCACTGATAAGATTGAAGGAATAAAAATTCCATTTTACTTTGAACATATCCGAAGTGTCAGTCCCCGAGTGGGGTGGCCGTTGTCGCGCCCCCCTCTTTCCTCCCCTTTCAGATCGATCAGGGTATTCGATATTATTGGGACAACTCATTTCCTTTTGGGAAAGGGATAAGGAATTGAAGAGTCACCACCTAACGAGTTAAGGTGCGTTAGGTCACCTACTAAAGGTTATTTACAAACACAGGTCAGATAACCAGAGATAGGGTAAGGGCTTGAAATTACTTCAAGGGGAAGGTATTAGGCACCCCTAGAAGTCCACAACTGTGGTTCCCGGCCCAAACAAACTTTGTGAATAGATAGCATATAAACAGCAAACACATAGGTAAATAGATGAAGGTTTTGAGAAGATTTGCAGTCCAAGCACACATGTGTGCGTAAGTTTAAAAGATTTAAAGTCTAAGCACATATACAAAGTTCTGGAGGTTTTACAATCTAAGCACACATGTGTAAGGGATAGAGGGGATCCTAGGTTGTTTATCCTATAGGATCACATCAGTACAATGCCCGGTAATCACTCCTCAGAAGAGGGGCTACTCGTGGCATTAGCGCACCGGATATCATATCCATTTCTACCTTTTTCCCACCCCTTAGCGGTTATTAAGAGAGTTTATTTAACGACCTCTATGCGTGTGGTTACCCGTCCCTTCTTAATGGACCTGGAGGAATTTAGGACCTCTAAATATAGGCAGTTCTAGACAAAACTCCCTAAGGTTAAAAGGATAAAATTCTAGGCGACAGGCAAGAACAAGTAGGACTTTACAAATAAATGTGGGAAAAGCAATTTAAATGGCTCAGATTTACCTCCACAAATATTGCACATAAACAGCACGTCTCAAACACAAAGCAAGAGGCAGTTTTATTAGACAGAAGCCTAAGACAGGATATCTAAGTAGCAGTTTGTTTATAAACTCAATAGCAAGGACTTAATCAGCTTGCCTACTGGTTTAAAAAAAATGTGTTATCCCTTAGGCAGCAAACGCAATCAAAACAGTATTCATTTTTAAGAGATTGATTACCTAAGGCTTGCTTAGGCGTGGGGTTGTGCATAGTGACTACCAGAATTATTAAACAGTTCAGAGGTTGTTTTACCTAAAACATGCTGTTCTAAGTGATGTAAATCTGAGAATGCAGAGATAGTTACCAATTTCTATTAAGAACAGACATGATAATCATATGCGAGGTTATTTTATACCTTTTCATGAATCAGCAGTTTAAACTAGGCGTAGTTAAGTAAATGTAAACGAAATCCTAGAGCATGGTATCTAGTATGCACACGTGAATGCAGGGTGGCTAGGATATAATTTCAGGATGCACAGGATTCCTAAAGCATGATTTCTAAAATGCACAGAGAATTACAGAGTTGTTAAGCATGATTCATGAATGCACAGGAGTATTAATTTTATCGCCTAAGGAGCAGGATTTCTAAGTGGTAGGCACAAGCATAAATTGAGGTATGTTGTATGTTAAAGCAGTAAACATGAAAAAGCCTTAAAGACATGATATCTAATGCATGTTTGGCATGTTGATCCTAAGCATGGATTCTGATGCAGATATAGGAAATGTAAATCTTAAGGCATGATTTCTACCCAGTGGCATTGATAAAATTATATGGCTATCCCCTCCCATTTCACTAGTCATCCCCAATATTCATTTACAAATAAATATTACAGACCAGCTGAATAAATTATGTAAATAGATAAAGGAAAAGAAGAAGTTAAGTATAGAGAGCCTGAAAACTGACCCAAACTTCCAGAACCTCAAGTGCCCAAATGTTTCATAGTCTTTCCCATGTCCGGGTGTGTCAGAGATCCCTAAGGACCTCAAGGGATCCCGGTCAATGCTCACACCCAGGTTTAATAACCATAATTGAGTAAGTGTAGTGTGGAAGGGCCAGCTCTAATGCATCAGAGTTCAGAGGGATCTCATAGGGATCCCTAAGAAGTCACACATTGGAGAAGCAGAACTTAAATATCTAAGAGTAGAGTGAGAGTGCTTGACATAGTTTTGAAAAGATTGAGTAGGAAAACAGTTTGAAAAGAGACTTGTTTGAAAGATTCTGTAAAGAACTACAGAGTTATGTAGTAAAATAGTTTTTGAAAAGAGAGTAGAGCAACAAGCTACAGTCCAGACATAGCACCAAAAAAATAGGGTCATACACAGCCAAAGAACAAAGAACCAAGGCAGGTTCAGCAACACCAAACAAGGGTAATGGGGGACTAGGGACACATAAGGCACATAGGTAAGAACATAGTTCCAGGAACACTTAAGTACAGAATCAACAATATGCTAGGGGGCATCCAGGGATCAAGGATATATCATAAACTTTAGGATTACTCATAACCGAATAACATAAGGTACAAATTAATTTGCCACAGAATAGTTCATGCCAATAATCAGAGAAGCATAAGTAAGGTAGAATCATATTGAGGCATACTAAAAAGGGGATAGAATTTCATAAGCATGTTGAGTCTAAGGGAGGGATTACATAACATGCTAAGTGAACAACAATTCAAGCAGGTCAAGTGCAGACATCACAACAAAACCATAGGTAAAAATATATTAGAAACAGGATGAATTGAAGTACTAAAAGAAACATATTGTTTTTGAAACTTAAACTGAAATTAGGACATACCAGTATGGGAGATAGCAAACACAGAATGAAGAGTAAGGGGGTAGAATAATCAGTTTTGCTTGCAACCGGCTGATAATAGCAAGTAACCATAAGGAGAGCAGAAGAGAGTATTTGTGTATACGAGAGAGTTTTGAGCAATGTGTTCGTGTCTGTTTAGTGTCAATGAGAGAGAGCATATATAGTAGTTTGAAACTAGGTAGGATAAGGTAACAATCAAAGTCAGGCAGTGACTGTGGAATCTGAGTTTTTAAATGACTCAGATTTACCTCGACAAATATTGCACATAAACAGCACGTCTCAAACACAAAGCAAGAGGCAGTTTTATTAGACAGAATCCTAAGACAGGATATCTAAGTGAATATCAATGCACAGAATTATGCAGTTTGTTTATAAACTCAATAGCAAGGACTTAATCAGCTTGCCTACTGGTTTAAAAAAAATCTGTTATCCCTTAGGCAGCAAACGCAATCAAAACAGTATTCATTTTTAAGAGATTGATTACCTAAGGCTTGCTTAGGCGTGGGGTTGTGCATAATGGCTACCAGAATTATTAAGCAGTTCAAAGGTTGTTTTACCTAAAACATGTTGTTCTAAGTGATGTAAATCTGAGAATGCAGATATAGTTACCAATTTCTATTAAGAAGAGACATGATAATCATACGCGAGGTTATTTTATACCTTTTAATGAATCAGCAGTTTAAATTAGGCGTAGTTAAGTAAATGTAAACGAAATCCTAGAGCATGGTATCTAGTATGCACACCTGAATGCAGTTTGGCTAGGATATAATTTCAGGATGCACAGGATTACCAAAGCATGATTTCTAAAATGCACAGAGAATTACAGAGTTGTTAAGAATGATTCATGGATGCCCAGGAGTATTAATTTTATCGCCTAAGGAGCAGGATTTCTAAGTGGTAGGCACAAGCATAAATTGAGGTATGTTGTATGTTAAAGCAGTAAACATGAAAAATCCTTAAAGACATGATATCTAATGCATGTTTGGCATGTTGATCCTAAGCATGGATTCTGATGCAGATATAGAAAATGTAAATCTTAAGGCATGATTTCTACCCAGTGGCATTGATAAAATTATATGGCTATCCCCTCTCATTTCACTAGTCATCCCCAATATTCATTTACAAATAAATATTACAGACCAGCTGAATAAATTATGTAAATAGATAAAGGAAAAGAAGAAGTTAAGTATAGAGAGCCTGAAAACTGGCCCAAACTTCCAGAACCTCAAGTGCCCAAATGTTTCATAGCATTTCCCATGTCCGGGTGTGTCAGAGTTCTCTAAGGACCTCAAGGGATCCCGGTCAATGCTCACACCGAGGTTTAATAACCATAATTGAGTAAGTGTAGTGTGGAAGGGCCAGCTCTAATGCATCAGAGTTCAGAGGGATCTCATAGGGATCCCTAAGCAGTCACACATTAGAGGGGCAGAACTTAAATATCTAAGAGTAGAGTGAGAGTGCTTGACATAGTTTTGAAAAGATTGAGTAGGAAAATAGTTTGAAAAGAGACTTGTTTGAAAGATTCTGTAAAGAACTACAGAGTTATGTAGTAAAACAGTTTTTGAAAAGAGAGTAGAGCAGCAAGCAACAGTCCAGACATAGCACCAAAAAAATAGGGTCATACACAGCCAAAGAACAAAGAACCAAGGCAGGTTCAGCAACACCAAACAAGGGTAATGGGGGACTAGGGACACATAAGGCACATAGGTAAGAACATAGTTCCAGGAACACTTAAGTACATAATCAACAATATGCTAGGGGGCATCCAGGGATCAAGGATATATCATAAACTTTAGGATTACTCAAAACCGAATAACATAAGGTACAAATTGTTTTGCCACATAAAAGTTCATGCCAATAATCACAGAAGCATAAGTAAGGTAGAATCATATTGAGGCATACTAAAAGGGGGATAGAATTTCATAAGCATGCTGAGTCTAAGGGAGGGGAGTACATAACATGCTAAGTGAACAACAGTTCAAGCAGGTCAAGTGCAGACATCACAGCAAAACCATAGGTAAAAACATATTAGAAACATGATGAATTGATGTACTAAAAGAAACATATTGTTTTTGAAACTTAAACTGAAATTAGGAGATACCAGTATGGGAGATAGCAAACACAGAATGAAGATTAAGGGGTAGAATAATCAGCCTTGCTTGCAGCCGGCTGATAATAGCAAGTAACCATAAGGAGAGCAGAAGAGAGTATTTGTGTATACGAGAGAGTTTTGAGAAATGTGTTCGTGTCTGTTTAGTGTCAATGAGAGAGAGCATATATAGTAGTTTGAAACTAGGTAGGATAAGGTAACAATCAAAGTCAGGCAGTGATTGTGGAATCAGAATCAATCAACATAAGATCAATATAAGTACTCCCTTCAATTAAGGAGTTAACTTTGAACGGTAATAGACATGCAATAAATAAGGAAAGATACCATATGACTGGAATATAACACAATAAGGAAATAATTTCAGCACACTACCAGTATAGAACATGTAATTGAGGCTAGGTTCATAGGATTATAATTACATAAATAACATAAGAATTAATTTGACAGCATAGTCGACCATAAAAATAAGGCAAGAAATAAGTTAAGGTCGGAAAATCAGCAGGTAAATCATCATAAGGGATTAGTGAAAGGTATCAATCACAGGGAATCAAGGGTTCAAATAGGAATAGTACTGATTAGGGGGAATCAACACAAATTGCACAGAATAAACACATGATAAGCAAGGCAAAAGGAAAGAATTAGAACCCTAATAGACATGGTAAAGTAAAGATCATATAGCATCAGGGATTCAAATTGTATATAGTAATGATAAACATAAATCTCTGATAGTAAGCGAGGTAAGAACATAATAGGCAGAATCAGAAACCCTAGTAAGTTAAACATGGTGAAAATCACAAAAACACTCAGATTAATCGAAGCAGATTCATGAGAATCAAACATGCAAACAAGTTTGAAAGAACGAACAATAAAGATAAACTAAGAACCCAAAGATTAAATAAAGAAACTTAGGGTTTCAACATAATAAAATCAGATGAAGGAAAAATTTAAACAAATCATTTAAACACAGTGAAAATCACAGAATAACACTAAAGTCAGAAGAAGAATCATTTTTTGAAAAGGGGTTAAGAAACCCTAGTTTGAAGATGAAGAGATGCTTTAGGAAAATCGGAAAATCTTTAAGAAAACAACAAAATAACTCGGAATATACCCAGATCTATTGCAGATCTAAGAAATCCAGTGTTAAAATTAGGGTTTCAGAAAGAGAACCCAAAGAGAGAGAGAGAGAGAGAGTCGGCTTAGAAACCACAGGTTCTAGCCAGAGATGGGAGGATCTTACTCATATGGCCATGGACGACCTGAGAATGACATGAAAGCCATGGGAGGTGAGCACGGACCCCGGGGGGTGGATGAATAACCAACCGGTCCCTTTGAGGATCTCAGGGATGCAAGAATCGAGCCATAGAGAGAAGCCATAGAGGCTAGGGGTTAGGGAACCGCCATTGTTACCGGTCGACCAGAGAATGGAGAGGGGATTAGGGTTTGATGCAGAGAGGATTTGAGAGAGAAAGGGATGGGGATGACGACAGATAAAAGATGAGGGTAATGAGAGAAGTGAGGGTTTGGGAGATGGGTCGTTTGGATTAATTTAGGAAATGGTAAATCCAGACCGTTGATCTAAGTGATTAATGGTCAGGATTGAAGTGGGGTATTGGGCTGGGTAGGATAAATGTATTGGGTCTGGGTGTTTGGGCCGTTTTAATCAGACTTGGGTTTGGTCTAATTAGGTTATAAATGAAATGGAAGTGGCTATCTGTTAAATACCCCATGTAAATTAATTAAAACAATTTATAAAAAAATAGCTGTTAATTATAAAAATGAATTTCATGTGTAGAAAATAATTAAGATGATTACTTAGTATTTTAAAAATACAAATGATTAATTTCTGGATTAAAATAGTATAAAATCGTATGATTAGGCTATAATTGCAAAGTTATTGCAAGTATAGCCAAAAAGGTGCCAATTTGGATAATTATGAAATAATTTGGTCTTAATAGGACCAAAGTAATTAATGAAACTAAGAAATTATTTTGAAATCATTTGTAATGCAATTTTATAATTATTTGTTGGCAATAAAATGTTGGATAGATTAATACAAATATAGGAAAATTGTGAAAAAATATCAATTGCTATTGGGCCCAAAGCAGTGCAGTCTTTCCTGGCCAAATCAAGGATTTGGGTGATCCATCGCCTTGACTTGAGTCTCCACCACATCTATTTCCTGCGCGGTAATGAAGTTAGAAGTTTCCGGCTTGCTTTCTCTCTTCTCTTGCAGTTGGCAGTCTCAGTCAACCTTGTTCCGGGCCTTCTCTTCTACTCTATTTGCTTATTGGATTGGTAGGCGATGATTTTGAAGCTATATATGCAAATTTAAAATATTTTGAAAAAAAATTGGGTATCAACAGCCGTGGCCTATGAAAACGAGGATTTCCTAAAAGGTCTTATGATCTCGAAGTTTTAATAAGTTGACATCATTTACTTTATGGACGGCAGCCCCCGAGAGTGGGAGTAATTATGTGAACTTTGGTTATGGTCAGCCCTTAAGCCTGTTTACATAGTAGATCGAGAGTATGACATTGTAAATTATAAAAAAAATTCTAAGGCATGAGATATCGGCAAGGAAAAATACTTCTCTTTATAAATGATTATACACACGTGCGTGTTTTGTTACAGGGCTCGAGCAAACTATGCGGGCACGGTTCGTTTGAACTTTTGGCCCTTACAAATTTTCCCTATCGAGACCCTGCTTCCATGAAGTAATTTCCTCGCAACAAAGTTGACATTCGAGGGCAATGCCCCCCACTATTCGAGGTTGATTGTAAAGGAGCCTTTTGATACTATTGAATTATTATAAGTTAGCACGATAAATGGTTGTCTCATTAAAAACCTCGCCGGAAAACCCATTTGGGACAAAACCGGTCTAAGTGAAAAAGAGTGCAACGCTTGCTTTCAGACCTAAGGACTTCGTGTTGAAGAATCCATCATTGTTTCTGGTCGAACACTTGCAAGAGTTAGTTTAAAGTATAAATGAAAATGAAAGGGGTCGTACCTCAGTAGTAGTAACGTTTTAGGAGCAATACGTTCCAATTGCTCGATAGTTGTTAGTCGTTCATCGTGCCAAGCTTGTAGGATCCTTTTCCGGTGATTTCGAGAACCTGGTACGGTCCTTCCCATTTCGGACCCAATATTCCTTCATTAGGATTTTAGGTGTTGGGGGTGACTTTTCTTAGCACCAAGTCCCCGATGTTAAAATGTCGAAGATTGGCTCTTCGATTGTAGTACCTTCTGATCCGCTGTTTTTGGGCAGCCAATCGGACGAGAACGGCTTTGCGTTTTTCATCCAACAATTCTAGGCTTGTATTCATGGCCTCGTTATTTGATTCTTCTGTTGCATATCGAACCTGATGCTAGGTTCTCCGACCTCGGTCGGGATAAGAGCTTCCCCAGCATAGACTAAATAGAATGGTGTTTCTCCGGTATTGGATTTTGATGTTGTGCGATATGCCTATAGAACCTCGGGTAGTATTTCTCTCCATTTCTCTTTGGCGTTGGTCAATCTCTTCTTGAGATTTTGGATGATGGTTTTGTTGGTCGATTCGGCTTGTCTATTCCTGCTGGGATGATAAGATGTCGATATGATTCTTTTGATCTTGTGATCCTCGAGAAATTTAGTCACTTTGATGCTGGTGAATTGTTTTCCATTATCACATACAATCTCGGAGGGCATCCCGAATAGACATATGATGTGGTCCCAAATGAAGTCTATGACTTCTTTTTCTCTGACTTTCTCGAAAGCATGTGCTTCAACCCACTTAGAAAAATAATCAGTCATAAATAAATGAACCGAGCCTTACCTGGGGCCGATAGGAGAGGGAGGCGATGTCCACTCCCCATTTCATGAACGACCATGGGGATAAGACCGAATGGAGCTGCTCTCCGGGATGGTGAATCATTGGCGCATACCTTTGGCATTTGTCGCATTTTCGAATGAATTCCTTTGAATCTTTCTCCATGTCAATCCAATAATAGCATGCTCTGATTACTTTATGGACCAACGATTCGGCACCAGAATGATTTCCACAAGTGCCCTCGTGAACTTCCCGTAGGACGTATTCGGTGTCTCCCGACCCCAAACTTATTGCCAACGATCCATCCAACATCCTTATAAACAGCGTTCGGTCTTCGGACAAAGTGAACTGTGTTTCCTTTGTACACAGATCTCTCGACTCCTTTGGATCTGATGGAATCTTCCCATTCTTTAAGTACTCTATGTACTTGTTTCTCCAATACCAGGTCAAACTTGTGGAGTTTATCTCGGCGTGACCTTCTTCGATCACTGATCTCATGAGTTGTACGACAGTCCCCGAGTTGGGCTCGTCATCTTCGACCAATGAACCTAAGTTTGCAAGAGCGCCGACCTCGTAGTTCTGTTCTCAAGGTACATGTTGCAAGGTCCACTCCTTGAATCGATGTTGTCATGACCCAAAAATCCATAAGGTCGTGATGGCGCCGGACACCGCTGTCAGGCAAGCCAATCATTAAATAGTTAAGCTAAATTTCCTGTTTTAGCATTTTTGAAATCATTACCTTTCACTTTAACACGTAACAACTAAATAAAATCCATTAAGTAAGAAAAACAGTCCAATACTCCATTTTAATAAAGTAAATCCCAACACATCCCAGAACCCGGTGACATAAGTACATGAGCAATTTCTAAGAATTTTATAAATTCTACAAAGCTTGTCCGAAATACAAAATGGACAAGGAATAAAAATGAAAATACAATACATAGAGGAAGACTCTGCCGACTGCGGGTCGTCTCCGAGTGATGCAACTCGTCTAAGTCTCCAAGTCAGCCATATTGCTATGAAGGTACATGTGCAACAAAATGCACAGCAAGTGTAGCATGAGTACGAAAACAACGTGTACTCATTAAGTATCCCGCCTAACCTCAGAGAGGTAGTGACGAGAGGTCGAATTAGACACTTGCTATAAGTCGGTTAATTATAATCAAGTGAGGTGCTAAGCATGAGTATCATAGACAATTAACTAATAATCAGGGATAAGAAACATCAGACTTATTTCATATTTTACACATCAATTCTTCTTATTTTTAACTGGCAATTGAAAATTTCCTAAGGCCGCTAAACATGTATAAATCACAGGAAATACACAGCATTTATCATGCGCAAACAAAGTGCCGAGGGTCGAACGACACGGACCAACAATAATAAACTGTGCACTGCGAGGATCGAACGGCTCGAACCATAGATGCATCTATTTTCCCCGCTCGCGAATCGATCATGCGACGCGGTCAACATAATAATAATGAGGCTAACCTGCTCGCGAATCATACCTGCGACTCAGGTGCTCATATGTACACGCATTCACATAATAAATCCGCATTTTATCAAGAAAACAGCTTCTCAAGAAAATGATAAAAATTCTCTTTAGGTGAACAAAAAGATAGTATATAAATCATTTCTAGGAATTCATTTGCCACATTTGACGAGGTTTTCAAATATTACAAATCTGGTCGGAACACAATTACGCAAGGAAGAATAAATTCTTTTTCTAGATGATTGAGAAAATGAACTCTAGTCTTCTTAGGTATTCAATTACTATTTCGATCATATTAGCGGTCTAATATTACTGGCAAGATCACAAGTACAACAAGTAAGTCATGCTAGTGGGTCCTAGACTACCCGTACACAAGCATATTAGTAGCTACGCACAGACTCCCGTCACCTCGTGCGCACGTAGCCCCCCGCAGTTAATAGCATGTATTCATTTAGTTCACCTATGGGGGACAATTCCCCCTCACAAAGTTAGAAAGGAGACTTACCTCGCTCCGAAATTCCATAACCGGCTTCCAAGCCCTTCTGACGACTCCAATTGATGCACAACGCTCCAAAACTAGTCAAATAACGGGCAAACCAATGAAACTATACCCTAATACTTGTAAGAATTCAGACTATATAAATTCTCATCTCCGCTCGAAGTATTGACCAAAATGCCCTCGGGCCCACGTGCCCGGATTCCGAAATTTCTCGAAGATAAACTTTACCCATAGACTTACTAGCTCAAATATACAATTTACTCTAATTTTCATGCTCAAATTCGTGGCTAGAATCCAAATTACCAAATTTCTAGGTTTTTCTTCAAAATTCCATATTTTCCACAAATTCCCGTACTCAGATATGTACCTAGACCATGCATTTAACTTAAAAAGAGTTGGGATAACTTACCTTGTGATCCTTGACGAAAATCCCTCCTTGAAGCTCTCCACAATTGCCCATCCCAAATGAAAATAGGAGGAGAATTGTCAAAATTCCTGTTTTAAAACATTCTGCCCAGGCCTCATTTCCGCACATGCGATCCAACCTTCGCACCTGCGCTCCCGCAGGTGCGCCCAAACTCCCGCACCTGTGGCTTCCTCAGCTCCAGCAAAAACTCGCACCTGCGGCTCCAAATCCGCACCTGCGGCCAAAGCCTCGCAGGTGCGTTCACACCAGATGACAGCAATCTCAACACTCCTTCAAGCTCCAAATTTGATCCGTTAACCATCCGGAATCCACCCGAGGCCCCCGGGACCCCTTCCAATTACACCAACCTGTTCCAAAACATAATGCGGACTTGCTCGAGGCCTCAAATCACATCAAACAGCGCCGAAATCACGAATCGCACTAAAATTCAAACTTTATGAACTTGAAATTTCCAACTTCTACATTCGATGCCGAAACCTATCAAATCACAACCGATTGACCCCAAATTTTGCACACAAGTCATATTCGACATTACGGACCTGTTCCAACTTCCGTAATCGCATTCCGACCTCGATATCAAAATTTCCACTTCCGGTCGGATTTCTTAAAAACCTTCAAATTTCTATCTTTAGTCAAATGACTTCAAAATAACCTACGGACATCCGAATTCACTTTTGATCGCGCTCCCAACTCCAGAATCACCATACGAAGCTATTCCAGGCTCAGAATCCCAAACGGACATCAATAAATCTGAAATGCTTTCCAACCCAAATTTATGAAATCCTTCTAAAACACTAACTTCCACAATATACGCCGAAATGCTCCCGGGTTATCCAAAACCCGATCCGGACAGACGCCCAAATTCGAAATCATCATATAAACTTGCTAGAACCTTTAGATCTTGATTCCGAGGTCGTTTACTCAGAATCACAATCTTAGTCAATTTCTCCAACTTAAGGCTTCCGGAATGAGAATTGTCTTTCCAAATTAACTCTAAACTTCCCGAAATTCAATTCCGACCACACCTACAAGTCATAATACTGGAAACGGAGCTGCTCATGACCTTAAACTGCTGAACGACGTGCTAGAGCTCAAAACGACCGGTCGGGTCGTTACAGATGTAGAGTTACAGGTAGTTTGTCAAAGTACCTCTGGATTTGGTCTTATCAGACTTCAAAAGTCCTGTTAACTTGTTTTACCAGGAGAAGGGAATCACACTTGGCCTCGATGACCTCTGCTCCCAAGATTTTAGCCAAATCGAGACCTGCAATCATGGCCTCACACTCAGCCTCATTGTTAGTCAATTTTGAAGTCTTGAGTATAACAATATTACCCGTGGGGTTTTTTAGTACGATGCTCAGCCCGGACCCCTTCGCGTTTGAAGCACCGTCAGTAAAGAGGGTCCAGACTCCCGATGTCGTACCCTATTTTATTAATATTTCTCTGTCAACCTCGGGTACGAGGGTTGGCATGGAGTCGTCCACGAAGTCTTCCAAGATTTGAGACTTGATGGCGGTTCGGGTTCGATATTCAATATTGTACTCCGCTAATTTCTACGGCCCTTTTGGCCAATTGACCCGAAATCTCGGGTTTGGCAAAATATTTCGAAGTTGATAAGTTGTTACAATACATATTGGATGACATTGAAAATATGACTTTAATTTCCTAGAGGCGCTTATTAAAGAAAGCACTAATTTTTCTAAGTGTGGATATCTGGTTTCGGCCTCAGCTAAGGTCCGACTAACATAATAAACATGGAATTGCGTACCTTGTTCTTCTCGGACTAGGACTCCACTTACCACTATTTCTGAGACTGCTAAGTACAAGTAAAGCTGCTTGTCCGCTTTCGGGGTATGAAGCAACAACGAGCTTGATAAATACCTTTTTAGTTCTTCTAGGACCTATTGGCATTCTGGAGTCCATGTAAAATTCTTCTTCTTCTTAAGAAGCGAGAAGAATCGGTGGCTCCTATCTGAGGATCTCGAAATGAATTTCCCTAGGGCGGGTATGCGCCATGTTAGACTTTGAACGACCTTCACATTATCTACTATCATGATATCCTCGATAGCTTTGATTTTATCGGGGTTGATCTCGATTCCCCGATTGGACACCATGAAGCCAAGAAACTTGCCTGAGCCAACCCCGAACGCACACTTTTTTGGGTTGAGCTTCATATTGTACTTCCTCAGTATATCGAAAGTCTCCTGCAAATGCTTTAAATGGTCCTCTGCTCGCAAGGACTTAACTAACATATCATTAATATAAACTTCCATTGATTTTTCTATTTGTTCTTCGAACATCTGGTTTACTAGGCGCTGATAAGTTGCACCAGCATTTTTTAGTCCGAACGGCATTATATTATAACAGTAGGTGCCATACTTAGTGATAAACGGGGTCTTTTCCTGATCCCCCGGGTTCATCTGTATTTGGTTGTACCCGGAGTAGGCATCGAGAAAATTGAGAGTCTCATGGTCGTCGTGGCATCAATCATACGATCGATATTAGGCAAAGGAAAAGAATCCTTAGGGCATGCTTTATTAAAATCCTTATAATCTACGCATATTCTTAGTTTGTTTCCCTTCTTAGGGACTATCACCACGTTTGCTAACCATTTGAGATATCTTACTTCCCGAAAGGATCCTATTTTGAGAAGTTTGGTTACCTTGTTCTTGATGAATGTATGCTTAACTTTTGACTGGGGCCTTCTTTTTTGCTTCACCGGATGGAACTTCGGGTCCAGGCTTAATCTATGGGTAGTGATTTTCCGGTGGGATCCATGTCATATCGAGGTGGGACCAAGCAAAGCAATTCATCGTAGCTTTAAGGAAATGAATAAGTTTCTTCCTGAGCTCGAGGGTTAGCCCGTGCCCAGGTATACCTTCCATTCGGGATGATGCTCGGTTAGTGTGACTTATTCTAGCTCTTCGACCGTCGACTTAATAGCGTTGGAGTCATTAGGAATTAAGAAGGATCGAGGGATCCAGTAGTCGTCATCCTCGTCGGTCCCTCGCTTCTCCGATTGGGTTGAGGTCAGTGTCTGTGGTTGCTATTTGGCCTCCCATTTTCCCTTCGAATTCGATCCCTTTGCTGATGAGAGTGACAATACTGGTATCACTTCGTCAACTACAAACATATCCTTGGCGGCGGGTTGCTCCCCGTACACCTATTTTAACTCCCTCTGGTTTGGAGAACTTCAGAACTTGGTGAAGGGTCGAGGGTACTACCCTCATGTTATGAATCCAAGGCCTTCCGAGCAGGCGTTGTACCTCATGTCACCCTCAATCACATGGAAATTTTTTTCGTGGATG
Source organism: Nicotiana knightiana (assembly GCA_005239525.1). NCBI lineage: Eukaryota > Viridiplantae > Streptophyta > Magnoliopsida > Solanales > Solanaceae > Nicotiana > Nicotiana knightiana. Next base: position 69,910 of record ML414250.1, on the reverse strand, counting down.
GTCCCGGCCACGTTCACTAGCAAAGTGATTTCACCTTTGGTGGTTTTGCTTGCCATGTTGAAGCCGTTAAGTACTCCCGTTGCGGGCATAATTTGATCTTGTATGCCGAGTTGTTCTACGACCTTTGATCGAATAATGTTGGACGAGCTACATGGATCAATCAAAAAAAATTTAACTTGAATTTTATTCATAAGGACATATATTACTAGTACGTCATTATGGGGTTGTAAGATCCCCTGTACATCCTCGTCATTGAAAGACAATGTCCCTTCAAGTACGCAGTCTTGATTCCGCTTTTCCCTCGTGATCGACATCTTGGTGCGTTTGAATACAGGCCCCTAAGGAATATCGACCCCTCCAGCAATCATCTGGATCACGTGTTGCGGATCTTCTTGCTCGTTCTGTCTGTTTGAATCTCTGTTCTTGAAGTGGTTCTTAGCCCGATCGCTTAAGAAATGTCGAAGATTCCCTTCGTTGAACAAACGGGCTACCTTCTCCCTCATTTGTCTGCAATATTCTGTTCTATGACCATGAGTGCGATGATATTTGCACATTTGATTAGTATTTCTCTAGGCCACATCAGTTCGGGGTCACCTGGTGTCTTTGATGCGCCCAATGGCCGATACAATAGCTGATGCATCAATGTTGAAGTTATATTATGATAGTCGTGGTGCTTATTTGGGCTCGACATTCCTATCGAATCCACTCTTACTTATGAGCCCTCGAGAGATTTTTCCTCAATCATTTATTCTATCAAGTCGAACGACGTTGCTTCCACGCCTGTTGTTTCTCTGATCTCCACCGTATGATTGATATCGATCTCTGTTTGACCGTGGTTCCCGGTCAATATCCCTTTTGACTCTGTCGATGGTCCTGTTTGGATAAACGGACCCTGAGGAGCCCCGAGCTGGTCATCCTCGACCTTAATCTTTGACTGGTACCGTTTATGCAGATCGGCCCATGTTACAGCTGGATATTCGATCAAGTTCTGTTTTAACTGTTGTTCCACTGAATTTCATACATTTAGGCCTTGAGTGAAAGCCCTGAACGGCCCAATCATCTGTGACCGGTGGTAGATCCGTACATTCCAATTGGAACCGAGATACGAACTCTCTGAGCATCTCGTTATCTTTCTGCTTCACTTTGAAGAGGTACGACTTCCTGGTTTCGACCTTTATGGCTCCGGCATGTGCTTTGACGATCTGCGAGCATGGCAAAAGAATCAATGGAGTTAGGCGGCAAATTATGGTACCATATAATCTCCCCTTTTGATAAAGTTTCTCCGAATTTCTTTAGCATTACTAACTCAATCTCATCGTCCTCTAGGTCGTTCCCCTATATTGCGCATGTGTAAGAGGTGACATGCACGTTGGGGTCAGTAGTTCCATTATACTTGGGAATTTCTGGCATGCGCGATTTCTTTGGAATGGGCTTAGGAGCTGTGCTCGGCGGGAAGGGCTTTTCTACGAACTTTGTGAATCCAAACACTTCAAAATCGGTGGTGCCCCCAAAATTTGATCAACTCGGGAGTTATATGTTTCTAATTTTTTTGTCATTCACTTCAATCTTCTTCTCCCCGATTCAATTCGCTTTATCAACTCCTCGAAAATTTTCAAGATAGCGGGATCGGTCCCTGCTTCATTCACATTTGACTTCCCGACACTGGTTCGGCCCTATGAACAACTTCCTGTGATGGCTCTGGTTCGACCCCACTCAGTGCATGGTTCTGAATTTGGAGTTGTGCTATTGCTGCTTGTTGAGCCTGCAACATTTCGAACATTATTCGAAGGCTGACTCCGCTTTCTTCGCCTCATTGTGCATTCTGACCGGCTGATCGAACATCTCTGCGGACGCTATTTTCGTGATCAGCGTCCGGATTTGCATATTCAGGGCAACATGGAAACTGACGTCGATGGGGTCTGCAACTGGTACTCCCTCGAGGTTAACTGGAGGCACTTCATTTCCTAGGGCGACTACGTAGTCGTTTTTGCCATGAAAACCAAGACCATTGTCGATGTGTGTGGGTAGGGGGGCATCGGTCAGTTCAGTTCGATTATGAATATTATCGGTATAGCCTATCGATTATCGGTTTACAAATTTGATAAACCAATAACTGAACCGATGAGATATCGGATATCGGTTAATCGGTTATCGATCATTATCGGTTCGGTTATAGGTTTGCCCGATAAGATAACTCAATCTAGAGTTAAGCAAAAAAGAGAAGACAATTCACTGGAGTTAAGCAGAAAAGGAGAAGAATTCACATATAGTATACTACCCATTTCTGCGTTCTGTCCAGTGGCCACAACTGGAACAATACTAATTATTCAACAACAGTTGTCCAAATACATTAATAATAATACAAAGTAGTAGTAATTTTACCTTAAAATTAACAAGTTCAAACATATAGTGTTAACAGTTCAAATTCAAGTTAACAAGACAACAACTACTCAATCCTTATAGGCTTCACCAAAAAATCAGTGGATAAATACTTATCAAACTGCAGCAATTCCTACAAAAAATTCCAAGGCATTAGTTGACTCCTCTGATATGATAACAACAATAGTTGATTTAGAATTTTTATTTCACACAATACCCGCACTTCCACAAGAGTTGAAGCCCTCAAACAGTCTAAGATAAACTGGATATCGTTTGTCAAATGCCTAATCTGAAAAAAGAAACCATAGAGTAATCCCTATATGAAGATGGATTTTGTTATAGAAATTAAAAGCCTAATGTATAAGACTAAATACTTATGCTAGGACTAACTAGTAAGGTTTATGAAGAATGAAGATGAAACTACTGAAAAGTGCGGCTGAGAAAGAATAGGAGAGAATGAACTAAAGCCCTAGCATATGTATATACTTAAAGGTAAAGTCGTAATTTTATTAATTCTTATTGGGTTATCGGTTAACCCATTAACCAAATTGGCAAACTGAGGCCTATATCGATAACCCAATATTGAAAAAATTCTAAACCGTTATCGAACCGTAAACCCAATAACCTGATACCGATAACCCAATAAACAATTAACGGTTGGGGTTATCGATTTTACCCGATTTATGCCCAACCCTATGTGTGGGTACTGTTTGAGAGTTCGACATGCTGATCCTAGAAAAAAGAACGCTTACAAGAACAAGTGTAAAGCAGTGTGTATTATGAAAATCAGTATCACGCAATCAATATTATCCTTAGCCCCACGATGGGCGCCAAGTTGTTTACCCTTAAAATCGAATAACAATTAAATTTATAAGTGGTTTTAAGGATACATGATTTCACTTGGTACAAACTGAGAAATATAAAAATTGATATTAGAAACTGTAAAATAAAGCAAACCACTGTAATACGCAGCTTTGGCCCTCGAGCTAGATCGCCCACGAACCGACTAAGTGTATAGTTGAAAAGTATGAACTGAACATCAGAGTAAGAATGCTTAATAAAAAAAGTGTTACACATTGCTTTGTTATGCGTAAAAATCATGTTTACAAAGTGATTGGAACCCCCTTTATATAGCAGAAGAGTTCTACATATGGTACAATTCTAAAAATAGAAGGAGATCCCATGATTGGCTAAATAACCGGTCTTGATTTGATACATGCCGAGATTTCCGTCACGATCCTTGCCCGATCACGGATATCTCGAATTTATCTTATTCGAGTTAGCAAGCTTCCTTCGATATCGCTTGATCTCTATCCTGCTTCGGTCTCGATCACGGCTGGTCTCGATCTTGATCGGTCATTAATTCATGAGCTCAGCAATCCATCTTCGTGCCATGGTTCGATACAACATGAGGTCGAACCTTGGTCCGCCACCCCGGTCTCGATAAGTCATACAAAATTAGGCAAGCCCGATTTTGACAGTATACAATGCTAATAATATTTCCGCGAGCTCGATCGGCGCTAAGGTCGACTATGGAACCACGAACTGAATGTTCTCGAAGGCATGCGTTCCGACCCCGGGTTCTAGCTCGGTGGGACTTCGGGGTCGATCTTCAGTCCTTGGTCGTCATGTTCTGAGCCTAACCAACCACGTCGTAAGCGAGCTCGATTTCGACCATATACACCCTTATTTTTTCCTAATCAATGAAATGTCTATGTTTTTTAAAGAAAATCTTAGAGTCGATCAAAATACTGAAAATTGTCATATATAATAAAGTTGTTTGCTTAATGTGTATAAGTTAGGCCAAAGTATATCATTCACCTTCTAAATACCAAAGATTCAACGATAACCTATACTAATTTGTAAAATGAAACTGTATCATTCCCTAAATTTAACATGAGAAAATACAAAATCTGCGTTTACAACACGTAGCATCATAGATTTGCTGTAATTAACTTGATACTAGGAGAAATTAAACAAATAGAAAAGAATGGGAAAAATACTATTACTATTTTGGCAAGAATTTTTTTATTTTAAATATTGTTAATTCTGAAATTTGTGCTTCAAAGTATAGCATATATATAGCCATTAAATAATTTATTTTTCTTAGGGACATCACTGTATGGGTCAAAATCTAATCAGAGAAATTCAGCATGCGGAGACAACTGCCATGAGTAACCTGCGAATCGAATCGAGCTGTCTGGCCGAGGTCGAGCAGTGATCAATAAGGCCGAGGTCGAGCAGTGATCATCAATAAGGCCGAGGTCGAGCCGTACAGATAGATGTAACGGCTAGTTTTGCTTTGGAATCTTCAAAGGGAATATATATTCCCTCTAATTGTACTTTCCTAGGGATATCCCCAATAAAGGGGAGAGAGGACTTCTCTAGAAAATGGGGTAGACTCTCAATCTCTAGATCTAAATAAAAAAATACATCTCTCTAAAGAAATTAGATGATCTTTTATTCCACACTCCCTATCATATCTGAAAAGGGTCATAAGATTTTTGTATTTATCTATCGTTCATCTTTATCAAATGAAAGAGAATCCGCCTCACTCAAAATTGGGTGAATCTTCTCCTTTATTTACACTTTATCGCTATTTAATGTTATTTAATGCATGATCTTTTTAATACTATTAAATCCTGCCATAACTAGTGCCAATATTTATACTCAATTATATTTTTATATTCATATTATCCATCTCAGATCTAGAATTAATTATCCTTAACTAGAATTCACTCTCTATTTTATCATTAATTCGCTTTAAGAAAAGGCTAATACTTTTTTGGTCAAACAATCACACTATGTTTCTCCACTAAGTTCTATCAATGTCACTCTCAACACGTACCAATCATATTTGCCATAATTTAATTTGGCACTAATGTCAGTATTGAAAATACTGAAAGTAAACTTCATTATGCGGTCGTTTGACCAAAAAAAAATAAAAAACCGAGCACCATAAGACACACAAAACAAATACTAGTATATAAATATAGTAACTAAAGCGTGCATGTTGCAATCCATTAGGGACCTGCGGTGCAAATAAACTTTCCAAAATTTAACTAGTACTATTTCTAATTTGGCAGTAGCATACTGTTAATGACGTGATAGTAGATGCCTTCTGGAATTTTCCATGACCAATAAGGGATAAGGACTAACGCGTAAGGTAAGGGTGCGTTGTGAGGCAGGGTAGGGGGGAGGTCAGGGGTGGGTGGTTGTCGTCAAGTGGGAGATGGCAAAAGCAAATGAAAATGCAAATTGTGATTCCCAGTGGACCAATTGGAGGGACCAATTCTCAACCTCACCACCCACCGACGTCTTACCGTCCGTTTTCCTTTTGTTTGATTCTCATCCCTCAATAATATCACTCTTCTCTCTTCACAGAAGGACTCCATCGCTGAAGCAAACCCTAGCTCACGCCTGGTCTTTTCCCTGTTAGGCAAGTGTTTAAATTGATTTCCTTCTTATTTAGCGTATCAGATATGTTTCTTTTTTTTTTCTTTTTTCAAATTTATGATCGGATCTTAAGAATTTGTGGAAAGGACCTATAGTTTGTAAACCATTTGAATTTCACTTTCTTTTTGCTCCTATTCATTATATCAAGCTGCATCACAAGATAAGGATTAAAACTTAAGCTCAAAAACTAGTATTTGTTACTTTTTGGCACTTTTTTTTTGGGGGGGTGGGGGGGGGTTGATAATCGGTGAATATTGTCATAATTAGTCCATTTCAGCTAAGAGCCTAACACTTCAGCATCTTAATTTCAGCTTTCGTAATCTAATATGCTGGATTTTGAGCTCAATGTTGATAAACTGAGCTGACTAATATAGGATCAATAAGTTAAGCAAGCAGGGAAAACTCATTACTGTTATTGTTATTGGTTTTGCTTGGTGTCTTACTTTAAGTGATGCTCATATTAAGTGCTATTTTGTTCTGTTAATCGAACGATGGGAATGTACAGGTAGCTAAAATGTCAACTCCATCGAGGAAGAGACTGATGAGGGATTTCAAGAGGTTACAACAGGATCCTCCTGCTGGTATTAGTGGTGCTCCTCAGGACAATAACATTATGCTTTGGAACGCCGTTATATTTGGGTCAGTCTTGTAAATAAAGTTCAATGAGATGTGTTTTCAATTGAGTTCTACTTATCTCTTGGCACATCTAGTTGGCATGGTTGTTTTCCAGATATAATAAAATTAATTTCTGTTTTTTACATTGTTTTTCTGGGTGTAAAATGCAGTCCTGATGATACTCCTTGGGATGGAGGTGAGTTGTACTTTCCTTGCATTTAAACACAGGCCTAAAAGAATGTACGAGCACGGTAGTTTGACATATGCTGGTAGCTTGCTAATGGTTTGCTCTAATTTTATGTGTGGTTGTCTATGCATAGTACGGCGTTACAATTTTCTAATGTCTGTATTCTTTCTGTCATCTGATTGTCATTTATGAATTCTCATAACCTCTGTCTACCCAACACGCGATAATAAAAATAAGAATTTGAGGGAAAAGTGGGAGAAAAGAATAAGTGCAGTTGCAAGTTTTATTAGAATCATTCAGCAGAGGTTGTACCTCGTGCACTAGTTTTTTAAGATCATATTCTCAAGTGCCCTGATGGCAGAAGATTCTTTCTTCGATCTCCCAATCCGAGCTTTCTTGTCATGCCATTTCTATGATTTTCCACCTTATTATCTGTCATCATTCTATTGCTTAATGCCAAAAGCAAGTTAGTGAGCGAAGAAGTGCTGCAACCTTGATCTTCTATGCTATTCTGCAATAGGTTCTTTGCATTTGGTCAAACTCTAGTGTAAGTGAGGTGATATAGCTATTTGTGCAGCACAGCTGGGCTGATCTACATGCTAAGCTTTTAGAAATATGTATCTTGTGTTATTCTTGCCTATTCTTGTAACAAAAGGATTTTATTTGCCTGTTGTTAAACCAAAAGTGTCGTCTGGTAGGTGTTTCACGTGGTTACATTTGTCTGGACTGACCAAGAAATGCATTACACATTTGAGGCAATTCGAATTTTGTGCTATCCCTTTTGGCGTGTTTGCTATGTGCTCCACAAAAGACGCACATTCTAAACCTTTTCCTGAATGAATTATGTATTGATATCTTCTTTTCGTGACACGAATTTGCTACTTGATCTATCACAATACCATCTGATAACATCAGGTACGTTTAAATTGACTCTTCAATTCTCCGAGGATTATCCCAACAAGCCACCAACAGTGCGATTTGTTTCTCGCATGTTTCATCCCAATAGTAAGTTGGAGAAAGTTTTCGTTTTCCATTCATTAGAGACTTGGAAAATGAATTCTTATGTGGAATATGCTTTTCCTTTGTTTTCAGTTTATGCAGATGGAAGTATATGTTTGGATATCCTGCAAAACCAGTGGAGTCCAATATATGACGTTGCAGCTATACTTACATCCATTCAGGTAAATATTGTTAGATCCTTATAACAATAGTTAAATTGTGATTTGTAAGCAGTAGTTACAGTTATGAATTCTGGTATGGTTGGCTTTTTCTTAAGATAGCTGCATCACACAATTGTGAGCTACTTTTGCGTTTCATGCTTGGGTATTTTCCATGTGAATTCGTTAATTTTAAACGAGAAAGCAAGTCTTCGGGAATCAGTAGTTACAGTTATGAATTCTGGTATGGTTGGCTTTTTCTTAAGATAGCTGCATCACACAATTGTGAGCTACTTTTGCGTTTCATGCTTGGGTATTTTCCATGTGAATTCGTTAATTTTAAACGAGAAAGCAAGTCTTCGGGAATCACAAAAGGTGATCCCAAAGATTTCATTGTTTGCGGAGGTTTTGACTTGGCGAGTCAAGCATTTCTCCATAAAATTAGTACAATTCAGAGTGTCCAGAAAGGTTCTCTTTGACAGTCTAGACACTGGAAATAGGATTTTTGTTGAGGTGTCCAAGGAAAGGACTTCTTAGCCAAGACCAAGTTTCAGGCCTTTTATCTAGAGGATGTATGCCCCCCCCCCCCCTATATATCTAAGATGTTTTCAAATATTTCTATTTTAATTTTAACAATTCTCTCTGAGCACGGCACTTCGATTAAAATACTTTCTTTGGTCAACACGACAAAGTTGACCTAACTGATCCTTTCATAGCTATTCCCTCTATATGTTTGGTGATTCATTTTATATGACTGAAAGTCTATTTGTCCAATCAGTACATAAAGTTTTCAAATAGCCCACAAGTATAAGCATGATTTATTATTTGGATAAATTTCTTGAGAAAAGCTAGCTGATTAGTTATCAATCAACTAGCCCCGTTTGGACATACATTATTCACCTTCACTTTGAAATAAGAAATTTGAAAAACTTGTTTGGAGCATTTTCAAGCGAAAAATGGTTTTTTCTCCCCGAAGTGAACTTTATGTCTAAACATAATTTCAACATCCAAATACTCTTTTTCAACTTCAAGTACTCTTTTTTTCAACTTCAACTAAATAACATCCAAATGCCTTCTTCAGAATTTGTTGTGTGTTTTGAGGCAAGTCTATTTGTTTAGTTCCTAGACATGCATTAATCTTGGGTGTTACAATTGAGGAGTGAGGTAGGAGATCTCGTCATGGATGTTGTTTCTTAGATCAAATCCTTGATTTCTTCAATAGTAGTTAGACAGATTGAACCCTCTTTGCGTCCTCCAGTATCAATGAGCTATTGAGTGTACCAGTGTTCATTTAGCAAGAATTTATCTTCTTTTATCAAGAAATCTTATTCGAGGCATCTTGAGAGTGCCACGCGGTCGAAGCAGTGGTAGCTAGAAATAAAAACAGGATTTACGCTTCTATGGAATCAATTAATTCAAATATAACTGGATCTCAAATTTTGCAAACTACTATTAGGAAACAGGATAGACCCGTATCCTAATGAATCCAGGTTTAGGAATTGCCAGATACTTAGATGAAGAAAAAGGACGGGTGTGTTGGAAATTGAATTTTAGTTGCTAAACTCCTAAATGATCCTTCTACTATTAGGAAACAGGATAGACCTGTATCCTAATGAATCCAGGTTTAGGAATTGCCAGATACGTAGATGAAGAAAAAGGAAGGGTGTGGTGGAAATTGAATTTTAGTTGCTAAACTCCTAAATGATCTTTCTTCTGACTGATGCATGCTGTGACACATTTCTAATGATGCATATGCTTCACTTAGTAAGATGAGAAAATTATAAGAGTGACTAGATAGTAGATAGATGCTGGGGGTTGGGGTTGGTTGTTGGTGGTTGAGTTTGCTGGATTATGTGTGGTTACTGCAGTGTGTGTGAGAAAGTGATGTTATAGTAGAAGGGAACTTTGATTTTACATGTATCGAGCTTATGCCGACGATCTATTTTTTTTCTCCCTCTTGCCTGTTTTAGTAATAGTTTGTTAAGTAGCCCTAGGGCTAGTTCGTTCAAGTGGCAAAGGCTGAGGGACTTCTGACTAGGTGGTATTTAAGTGGAGAAGGATAAAGGGGCGGACCCATGATCCCCGCGTTCCAGAAGCTGTGGTTGGTCCCTGATGGGTTTCTTGGTAAAACAAAAAAAAGTAATAATTTGTTAAATAGGGAGGAGGTGAAAATGATGTTCCTTAAGGTGGTGAGTTGGAAGAGGTATGGTGGTAGTTGATCTCTGCCACTTGAAATTTGCAAACAGGCACAGCGTACACCTTCAGAAGAGAACTTCAGATTTCTTGTTTGCATAAATGATTTTAAGCTTTTCTTGTTCTTGCAGTCGTTGCTGTGTGATCCAAACCCTAATTCTCCTGCAAACTCGGAAGCTGCTCGGTTGTTCAGTGAGAATAAGCGGGATTACAACCGGAGAGTTAGAGAAGTTGTGGAGCAGAGCTGGACTGCTGACTGATACCATGGAAGAGAGATGATTGCAACCTCAATCAGGAGCTTGAGGGCTCATCTATGTAATGTTTCCAGTTACCTTTTGTCCGAAATTTTAATTCTAGTGGAACACATTCATTCTGGTCCTAGTATAGTTGCTTGATGCTACTCCCTCAATTGTTGTTCGCTGCGTTGCATCGATAAGCTCCTGTAAATTATGAACTCCGGTATTGGATTTGCTTAGAATGTGGTGTAGTTGCTTTTCCAACAAAGATGGTTTTCAGATACTTCCATTTCCCCTCAACTTTGGATTTTACTTTGTAAGCTATGCCGACTTTAATAGACCAGCAATGTGTGATCATATATTTAAGCATTTTTGGATGAAAGGCTATCCACTTGGTTTTAGTTATTTAATTAGGCAGGTGGCTGTAACATCGCAACAATCTCTTTTCTTACTGATCAGCTATTGACATCACCAGTTAGACCGGCTAGCAATGGAACTATTACCATCACTCATGTTATTCATATTCAACACTAGATGAGGCACGCCCAACATCGCGATGTTATTGGATATTAGAGGGGATACAAATAGAAGTAAGGGGTTTAAGGAATCTAATTATTTGTACATCTTTCATTTTGATTCAGAGAGCCACCAAACACAAACAAACTGTATTCAAAGCGTGTGGACCAAAGTTTCTCGTTTTTGATACATCTACCTGTAGTTCCAAACTACATACAAGTTTGAGATGCTTTCTACTTTCTCGCCAATCTTAGAAACATGCACAAACAATATAATGTACAAGCAATGGTACATGGAGATACAGCTTACGCTCTTGTTTATATCCAAGGTTTACTACTCTTCAAAATATTGTTCATAAGATATAGAGATAATTAGATTAGTCGGTTTAATTATTTCTAGTTAATTCTAGCTACATTACGATTATATATCTCCTAAAACTTAAATGAAATTAATAATCAAACACCTCCCATAGAACAAAAGATACTCGACACTGAGACCAAAAAGCTAAGAGGAAATAATGTGAAGCGTCTATATACTCAATGTTTAGCTCAAGTAGACAATAAAAGAAGGAATTTATGCCAATTATGGTGCTAAATATAGTGCAACTTGGTAACTATTCTTTGATCAGACTAACCTAAAGCAATTAATATCTCCATTGCCATGATTGAGAACAAAAGATAAACAGAAAAAATTCCTACTAATAATAACGCAAACCAAGAAAAAAAGGTAGGATAGATAAATAGTTTTGTCTTCCTAAAAAATTGTCAAGTATAATATCTAAAAAGATAGATGGATTCATCAATCCATGCTTATTAACATAGATCCAGACACACAAAATAGTGAAAAGTTCATTAATCTCAGAGTTTTCTATTGAAATTACCAATATTTTGAAGCTCACACAGTCATGCTTAATTCATCATTGAACAAGCTTAAATAGCCCCTTAATTTTTGTATGACTAATTAAGTAACCATAACAATAAGAGAATAAAACATGGGAATATATTAAACCCAGTGTGATTTTTTGTTTAGCTCCCTTCCTAAGGAATGTTTTACCAATACACTTTGTATTGCCTTGAAATTTGTTGTTATTGTAAAATGCGACCAGAATAGAAAATGGGAAATGGCCCCTAAAAAATTGTCAATGATATTCGAACATATTTTTAACTTATTTAAATAATAGAATCATTGGCTACTGCAATCTTATAGTATCACCACACAAGCATAACATCATACTCACTGCTAAGAAATAATCATTTTATAAGAAGGAAATAGCACTAAAAAGAGGACAAAAAACATAGAGACAAAAAGAAAGGAAAACAGTAATAGTACGTGTATAACTCCTGACTGTTTGCTCCATAGACTCGATCATCTCTGCCCCTCCTCCACTTTTTTTCATTCTTTATATATTCTATCATAAAATTTCATGGATCAGGTAATTGAACCCTTAGAAGTAACTCGCATGAATTCAATATCAAAATAACAACTGTTTTGAGTAACATTCATCTGTAGTAAAAAGTTGGTAATTTATAACAAATATACCATTATCTAATACTTGGAGACGTGAACCGTGAAGCAAATCGAAGTAAAACATTATAAATTCCACAGGCTTTTATCTAAGAAAATATAGGAAATAAAAGATAACATTTTGTCAAATGCTACTATACAAAGGTATATTATCTATACATAAAGTAAACAAAAATGATATATACCAATGCTTTAGGATGATTCAATTCCAGTGAATCAAATTGTTTAATGATATATATTGGAATGACGAGCATATATAATATCAAACGGTTTAAGAATATCTATTAAAGAAAATTGTATCAGACAATCTTTTTTGAATTCTTTTGTTAATAATATTTGAATGAAAAACGTCACTCAATAGAGTTGATGTGGAGTTATTGAATTGCTCAAAAAGATAAAGCAAACAAAATTGAAGCCCTGCTCCTTTGATTTATAAATAAAAGAACGTATAGGAAGTTAGCTTCACTGTCATAACCACAAATTGGAACAAAAAACCAATTTATAACCAGATACTCTCGACGAAATCGCGACATAATTGGAATTCATATATACAAAAGTGAAGGTTGAATCTAAAATACCCGTGAATGTTCCTCTTTTTTGAGATATTCAGATCTTGAATTCATTAACTTTTTCTCCTACCCAATTTGGAAACTCTCAAATTGTCACGAAATGTGAGTTAAACAAAAATCGAACCAAACCAACATATAAATATATTATTTTTATAAAACTTTTCATATATTTTTCTTTAAAAAATGTCTACAAATATTTACAATTCTCTTATGGGATATAATATTTAGTTAAATATGAAGTGGTCTATTTTTATTAACTTTAAATAATGTGTTGTATGATCACTTTTTTATCAAGTGTTAGTGAATTGCATCAATCTCTTTGATCTTTAATATTCATATGTTTATCTCTTTTTTGAATTTGAGGTGGTATTTTGATAATTTAAAATTAAATACAATATATTATTATATAGGTATCATATTGATTTTATGTTTAATTATTAAATTCAGTTAACCTTGAAAGTGTACATCAACGAAAAATTATTGTCAGATAACTAAAAAATAACTATCATATATTACCATGAAAATTCTTTCATAAGAATATGTTAATAGATTATATGTTTGTCAAAATTTTTAATTTTTACTAAACATGTATTTACTTATTAAAATTTTAACAAAGTAAGATTGAAATAATATTCATGTAATAAAAAATTCGAAAAATCCAACAAAACCAAACCAATCCAAACCGATATAATTAACTTGATTTATTTTTTATCAAAAACCAAACCAACCTGGTCCATATACACTGGTAGCAGAGAGATAATTATTACCTCTATAAGAGAAGACAACAAAGAAGAAAGCTAGATGGGGCCATCGGGGACTCGGAGCTTAGAATATTCTAGATGAAGAATGTAAGTGAATTTGAGATACGAAATGCAAAATAAAGAATGCATTTCAATTCTTCCTTATGTTTGAAATGTCAAAATTACCCTTCGTCAACCACTTTAGCTTTTCTATATAATAGAGATATGCGTCAAAATTTATTTTTTTCTTTTTTTAAATTTTGTGCTCAGTCAAACACAAACGTAGTAAACGGAGGAAATATTATGGACAACTTCTTTCTGTATGCAATTGATTAGCTCATTCATAACCAAAATAAAGATGCGCATAAGGTAGATTTCTTGAATCAACCTAAATCATACGATAAAAATGTTTAAAAAAATTCAAATACTAAAAGATGTCATATTCTAAGCAAATCCAATACCGGAGTTCATAATCTAGTTTGCGCCAACAAGCACCTGTAGATAAAATAATCTAGTTGCTATAGCGACGAAGATGGTTTTCAGAATTCACATAATACTTCACTGCAAATAACTGAAGCATGAATAAAAACATTTCACAGTATAATATTGCAAAACCAAATGCAATTAAAAGACTTAAACAGATATCTAATGCCCTAGAGTCTAGGGTCAAACTAGAACCAAACAAACCAAACATGTCTATTTCGCATGCAAACCCCAAATTGACGACCCTCCTATGATCTATACAAAGAAAAGCTTCCTGCTTATGAACACCAAAATAAACAACCATAATAGAAGTATATTCAACATTCTTTGATTTCACACATCTTTCTAAACTTCTGCAGTATTGATCTCTTCTGACTGTGAAGCATCCTGCAATAAGTGACATAAAGGCATATGATTACAAATGCAATAAAGAAAAAGAAAAAGAAAATAAAAGTTAGTCCGTACTCAAAAAAGGCATGTTTACCATAAAAGAGGAAGTTATAGCCTATAGGAGGGGGAAGGTGCCTAAAGGTCATTATTTGATCAGATAAGACAAAAAAGAAATACGATAGTTTACTAGGAACAGAGAAAATTAATCACTGAGATTTTAAGATTCTGAAACTCAATAACGGAAGGATGTCAAAAGTGAAGTTAACACCACATTTTCTTTTCTTACCATATTCTCTTTGTCTTCTGGGAGGACTCTCTCAGGAGTGCATGCATTAGCAGGACCTATGATAAAAAGAAAGTTAATGAGTCTCGTTAACACAAACAGCACGACCTTTTGACCAAGAAAGGTACAAACAGACAATACCTTCAACTCTAACAGATTTCTTTCCCAGTCTTTTCACCTTATCCTTAGTCGGTTCTTGCTTAATAGGTTTTTCAAATTTCTTTTTAGTGGCATGGCCAGAAACTTCTGTTGTAGATTTCGGAGTTGCAGCAGTCTTATTTACAGATCTAGGGGTCTTAGTTGCACTCTCTTTCCTTGATGAAGTCTCCTTAGTTGGTTCTGCCACTTGGCAAGTTTCAATAGCATCTTTGTTCAAGTCTTCCTGTTCTAGTTTCTCAGTGCCAGCAACAGATGAAGAGCTATGCACTTCATCATCAGATGAACGTGTCACATCTTCAGGCGCGTGGGAACAAGTCTCAGATACTAGCAACTGCTCAAAATCTTGCGAAATATTGTAGCCTTCAAACAGTTGTTTCACTGGCTCACCGAGATCTACAAGGCTATGACGTTGCACATAGGATTTCAGCTCATCCCTCAAACGTTGAAGAGGCTGAAATAATAGTCAGGAAAAAAGTTAGACAAAAGTAGTCTATTCCTAGTTTACCAACTACAGGCAGTGTTGAATTTTTCTCCTTGCAATGAAAAAAGGTGAACTTATTAACAGCTGTAAACTGCTGGTAACCAATTGGGGGACATATATATCTTACCTCACATCCAGCTTCCAAAGCAAGTTTGAAAAAACCAAGAGAAATGGAATGCTTAGCAGCGGATTCGGCGAGCTTAATCTGGGATAGCCAATAGAGCGCAGAGAATAGACGATTTCCTTCCTTTCCATTTGAGGACTTTGAAACTGCTGAAAGCGGTGTATTAGTTTTCCCCTGGTTGATTGCGGATCTCTTTGCTCTAGCCTCAGAAATAGGAGTGATAGTGCCTACTGCTCTTGAGGAGGCAGGGCTGGCACTTGGCTTAGTCTGAATAGAGAGCCTTCTTGGAGGTTTAGCTGCAGATTTTTCCTTGCGAGAGAGATCAAGGACACTAACACTCTTACTAACACTTGATGCAGGTTTTTCCCTAAAATGTGAGGTGAAGAAAATTAAGGAAGCATGGACATCAAAAGAAACGAACATTTGGCTACTGCTAATGAAGTAAGAATAAAATGACTTGGAACACATACTTAAAAAGTTTCTGCGGTTGTGTACAAGTCATTAGTTTAATTTGTTTATATTTCTTTTTCAAAGGGGAAAAACAACCATTCTCTGACACTTTACTTAGGGTAGGTTATTCCTTCTCCAAGACCACATTTATCACGACAAAGAATAAGGCTGAACAATAGAAATCTATCAAACATTAATTTTGGAGACTGGATAATATCTCTGTTTTTGTTACTAACTAAATTTGAGAGGAGGAATTACTGGATTCCGCACCAAATATTGTCATGCAATTCAAATAAACAGTTTTAAATGCTATGAATCAAAGATGCGCGCTGCAGTAGCATGAAAAAGGACCTTTGAAGGAATACAATCAAAGATGGAAACTTTTTGCTGGGTAAGGTTTATAGGCCAACTAATGAAACATGCCAGCGTATATACGCTTGATCTTCATACACCTAGCAACAAATAATCTATGCAAATTCAGCAATTTAATTTTCTTCTTCCAAAAATCAAAACAAATAGTAATAGGTATTCATGGCGCATCGACTAAGGTAGTTTAGTATTTCTAGGCTTGAAAGGGACCAGAGAATAACAGACACTGAAATTCAAAAATTCTTCACTCAAACAAACAAACATATGAGTACTCATGCATGCAACTAGCCTCTGTTGAAAGTCTAATCTCAGTAAATTCATTATACACACAAAAAATCGGTGAACTAGAAACAGCAGTAGAGGTAGAGACAGACCTTCTAGGAGCCGAAGAGTTGGAAGAATCAGTCAAAGGTGGTTTTTCCTCCTTGGCTTTAGCGGCTGATCGCAGTGGATATCGAAGAAGCTTCGATGATGATGATGATGATGATCTCTTTGAATTCGCTGCAAAAAGAAGAAGAAAAAACGCTAGCAGTCAGTCACATATATACATACAGAGACGCTAATGTATACGCACAGTCATAAATCATAAATGAAATTAAAAAGTGAAGAGTGATACCAGAAACAGAGGATTGATCTTTGCCGGTGACTTCCATTGAGAATTTTAGGTTTTCCGGAGAAATGATCAGCGAAACAGACGGAGGAAATGATAGGTCGTAGTTGTGAATTTAGGGCTTGAGTATTTATACTCGCAAGATATTAAGCGCAGTGGCGTTGGGCGGGAAATGTTACAACTGCTTCAAAATCAAATTTCAGAATACACTGTGGAAACGGCTCTTCGGGTTGGGCCGGGCCCGCCTAATGGGCCCAATGAACACGCTCAGGTTTCAAATTTTGAATACACTCTCACTTACCGTTAATGCTGAGTTAGCACTTGGCATCTTTCATACTTAAATTACAAATCAGGATTAAGCACTAAATTTAATCTACAAGCTCCCTTTCTTTTCCCATATTTCTCTATCGAGAAGGGCAAAGAAAAGAAAACGCTTTCCGTATAAAAGGGGAAGCAGCAAAAGGAAATTAATATAAATGAAAATTAGCATTACATGGGAAAGTTACGTTTCCTCCTTTTCTACCGCAAAATCTGTCATATTTGAAGATTTCATCGTGATAAGACAGAGTTCACTAACCCTAAGTATTGATACGTAAGTAATTTGACCTACTACAATCACTATTTACCCCAAATATCATAGAAAGGAGGAAATTGGACGAGAATTAATTTATGAAACCCGATAAAAGACCAAGAAATTTCTATGTACTTTAGAAATTATAGTTCAGTACTAATACAAAACAATCAATTTAATTTATTTTTTTTTTTTTTTGCAAATTCCTTCCATAAAATTGAAAGCCTCAAATAGCAACTTATCGCTCCACAAATAGAAAAATATAAATCTTCTGTTACAATCTTCTTTAACAATCACTCTGAATTGGCAATGAAAACTAATAGTTTGAGATTCTTCTTCAATTCTTTTAGTATTAACATACTCTTAATCTTAATTTCTTTAGTAAGTCTTTGATACTTTTAAGTTTGAACACCCTTTTGTGAAGAACTCTCTCTCTCCCCCCTTTTAGTGTTTTGTTAATACTTGGATGATAAGTCATCATAATCATTAAGTTTCAAAAAGTTGCACGCCGAATTTTATCACTAGTGATTAGCATATACAGTGGTGCCCCTGGCATGCTAGAATCTTGGGTTCGCCTATGATGAAGACAGATTTCACTAACCGTAAATATTGATACGTAAGTCTTTCTTACTACAATCACAGTTTACTCCAAATATCATAGAAAGGAGGAAATTGGACGAGAATTAATTTTTGAAACCTGATAAGAGACCAAGAAATTTCTAAAGTAGGATGCCAGAATTGAAACAAAGTTAGTAGGCGTTTGGCTTATCTTGAGTTTTGCTCATTAGTAACTCATTCTCTATCTTCAGCGGTAAATTCTATAGAGGCTTTATTCATATGTTAATTAGTCAAGTTGTGCATGCTTATAGGCCTTGGTGCAACTCTGAGTGTTGCAAAAACACCAAAGGGCTCAAGTGTAGCTGCTTTTCGATTGAGGGTTGTAAGCCTTCTTGTGAGGCTTCTTATTGCTAATGACAATTCCTCCTATCTTTTTGAATATGTTTGTCGTGCCCCTTTTTTTCGTAAAATCGGGTTTCGACATGTGACAACTCTTTTATGGAAGGATGTTAAAAGAGAAAGTCGTCACCTAACGGATTAAGGTGTGTTAGGGCACCTATTTGCAGATAACTCTGGATTAATCAGTTGCGTCACTAAAGATCGGGTAAGGGCTCAAATTACCTCGAAGATAAGGTGTTAGGTACTCCTCGAGGTCCACAACGGTGGGTCCCGGCCGAACTCGAATTATATGAATTAGTCTAAGCAAAGAGAAGAAACAAAATTGGGCAAATAGAATGATTGACTTTAAAACCAAGGTGGGGGATCCTAAGTTTTTTAGCCTAAAGGATCACCTCGTGCAACATAAATAATACTTCGTAACTCCCTTGAAGTGGGGTTTTACTCGTATTATTCAGCGGGCACGGACTATCATCTCCTGCTACCCGATTACTATCTTTAAGTTGTTTACCTAAAGCATACTAGTTGATTCTAAATTGTGCCCTATGCGTGCACTACCTGTCTCATGCTTATGGTCCAGGAGACATTTGGACCTCTATCTCGGGATGGTTCTAGACTTTAACTTAGGTTTCTCAAAAGGAGAAAAACTAGGCGACATACAAACCAACTTGGACTTTTACGAATAGAAAATAAGGGCTCAAATTAGCCTCCACACTTAGACAACAAATGCACGC
Organism: Nicotiana knightiana; assembly: GCA_005239525.1. NCBI lineage: Eukaryota > Viridiplantae > Streptophyta > Magnoliopsida > Solanales > Solanaceae > Nicotiana > Nicotiana knightiana. The sequence goes on along the minus strand of ML414250.1, from coordinate 50,730 downwards.
AAAGCTGATTAACATTGACAGTTGCAAATTTTAATAAGTTAAGGTTGTAGAAACCTATAGGCAGGATCTCTATGTGATACTGAATTTAATAAGCAAGCAGTATTACAAGCCTTTTTCTATTAATACGATTTCTAACACCTACATAGTTGCCTACTAATTTTAAGCATAAGAGATTAAACTTATAGGCATGTTGTCTAGATGATTCACGCAGTGACTAATAATGGTAATCACAGGAACGGGTTCAGAATTGGTTAATCGAGTCCTATAAACATGGTTTTTAGTTATGATAATTAGCACAATGTTGAAAACTCTTAAAGAAACGGGTAGGACGATAATTAAAACTGATTCAGACCCTATAGGCATGATTTCTACAACTAAAACTCACTTTAGATCCTATAGACATTATTTCTATAACTAAAACTAATTTTTGATTAGTCATGATTTCTATAATTTGTCGATTGCGCAACATGTAGACAGGATCCTGTACGCACATTTCATCATGCAATATCTCATAGGCATGGTTTCTAACAAGCAGAAGTAGAACACATTTGAACCAAATGAAGAACCTATATGCAGGATTGCTAACACATAATAATTGAACATGTTTGAGAATAATAGAGCACTTGTAGGCATGATTTCTAACACACGACAACTGAATATTTTTTAGCATAATAAAATACCGATAGGCATGATTTCTACCCATTTTAATGCAAGTATAAGATAAACCCCTTTTTTCCCACTTTTACTAATACCGCAAAATGTCATTACAATAATTATTACATGCCCAGAATGAATAGAATAAATTACAAAGTAGAATAGTTATAGGGAGCCTACAGCAGGCCCAAAGATACATTTGGCCAGGCTAAGCCTTCATTCTCATAGTTCATAACAACCCAAAATTACATCTTTGTGGACATAAGGCAACCATGAATTGAGTGATTCACCCACTGGGCATAAAACAGAGTTGAGCATATACAACCAAGGCCCTAGTGTGTCAGAGTTCCCAAGGGTTTCAAGGACTCAGGACAGTGCTCACACTTAGGGAGGTTAATCAGAGATAATTCAGGGGAAAGACTAGGGACCAAGTCCTAGTGTGTCAGAGTTCACAAGGGTCTCAAATGAACCTCGAGCAGTGCTCACACTAGGGAGGTCAAGGGACAGAACCTAAGTAGCATTGGCTTTCAGCCGGCTAGGAATAAGGAGTTCAGAATGACATAAGTGATAATGAGGGGGAGTGGACAACAACTGAGGGACAGAACTGAAGGGTATAAACATAGTCAAGTTGGGCACATAAAGCAAATAATCAAACATGCCTTAGGTTTTAAGAGCACATTTAACAAAGATTTAGAAGAACAAGTTCAACACCTAGTGCATAAGTAATTACACATTGACAAATAGTTTTACAGGATTGGGGTACACAAACTCATAATAGGGAAAAAGGTCCAAATTATGTTAAGTACAAGTGCTAGTGTCACAAGATAGCCATGTTAACTTCACATCAAGCAGCACAACAACATTTAGACATAGTAAGGAAGCACAAATTATGACAACATACTGGTGAATCAAGTGAGCCAAAACATGTTAATGGGGTATTTTAACTGAGAACTAGTCATGATTGATATAACAGGATCTTGACACAGAATTAAAACATACTACCTATGCAAGATTGCCATTATAGAGATTCAGAATAGAAAGGGAAGATAAACTCATGTCATGCAATAAGTGTAAGCATTCAAGTATGACCTAATAGACCAATTAATCTAAAGAAAGTTCAAATTATGCACATGAAGCATATTCAAATAACAGAATGGACAACCTTAAGTAATATTAAATACCAAAGAGATGTCAAGCAGTAACGCATTGGCTAAACGAAATTAAGAGAATCTTGATTACTCGAATTAAGCTTAGGCATATTTTAGATTACCAACATAATGAAGTGAAGATTAGAGAGATCAAAAATTAAAGTAAAGCAATTAGGATTGCATACAAGAACAGACCAGAAAACACATTAAACTACAATATTTAGAAGCGAAAACATGTGTAAATGACAAGTAAATACGAATGAAGTGACAAAAGTTTAGCAACTCACCAGTTAAGCGAAAAACAAGAAAGAACAAAGTTCACAGTAGCAGGAAACCAGAATTACTAACCTTGGCTTTCAGCCGGCCAGGAACCAGAACAAGAGTATTTAGAGAACAAAGAGTGATAACTTCAGTTTTTAGTAAACATTAACGATTCCAGTCTCAAAGGGAATGGGAAGGGGTTTATATAGTAGTAAAAATTAATATCCAATCATCAATCAAACAAGAGAAAGGAAAGAATCATCACATGCAATCAGAATTAATAAGGAAAAGAGAAAAAATCTCAAACCCTAATTTTAGGGAAAGTGTAAAAGCGACCGAATAAAAATCAAACATCACACAAATAGGATGAATATAGACAGAATACCACTTAAAATCAGAGAATCGAACCCATTTAGGTTCGATTGAAAGAGGTCTGAAAACCCTGATTTAGGGTAGGTAAGAATCATCAAAAGATATAGAAATATTCGTACTTACAAAGAGCAAATGATGAACATAGACAGAATAATCAGAGAAGTCAAGGATTTGAACCGATTTGGTTTGATTTTGATGAGATTTTCTTATCATATTCAGGCAAGCAACTAGGTAACCCCATAGACGAACAACCAGTAGTGAGAGGAAAACAATAAGGTAAGTGAATCAACGATTGATTCCATTTTAGAGCCGGATTTGGAGAGGTTGAGAGATATGACAGATAGGGTTCGTAGAAGAATAGGGGAGAGGATTCAAAGGCGGCGTCTGAGATGGAGTGATAGGGTTAGGTTAATTAAAAGGAGGGAATAGATATGGGTCGTTGATCTGAGAGATCAACGACCACGATTTAAAAGAGGGCTGGGTCGGGTTTATTTGGACGGGTTTGGGCTGGGGTTATTGGGCTAGTGTATGGGGTATTGGGCAGGTGTATTAGGTCCGAAAATAGGTTTAAAAATTAGGCTATTATTGAAATACCCAATATTTAGCAAAAATAATTTATAAAAGTAATTAATAAAATAAAAAAATATTATTTATGCACTAAAATGATTAAAAATAATAGATTAACATTATTAAAATATAAAAAGTTATTTTCTGCAAAAATAATGTAATTATACATGTATATGGGCTATTATTGCAAAAATATGCTATTAGCCTTAAAATGCAAATGTAATTATGGGAAATGCACTGAAAATATTTAAAACCTCACATTGGTACAAATGATAAGTTTAGATGATTAAATCATCATAAAAATAATTTGAAGGGTAATTATTGGATATTTATATAATAAAAATACAGAAATAAATTGATTTAAAGCCTTTAAAAATTATGAAAAATACTTGTGTGTGTTTATAAATCAAATGATGATGCATATGCATTATATATATGAAAATATAAGGGAAAAAATTGGGTATCAACAATGTTATCTCCAAAATAAGTGTTAAGGTGACTAAATTGGCTGCATCCACATTTTAATAGGCTGTAGAAGGAACAAGCGTTGCAGGGGCTTCAAGAATTATTGGTGCTTATGTGAATGCAAGCAAATTTGAGCTAGGTAAAATATCCAAATTTGTGTGGAACCCAACAATACGAATAGCAGAACAATAACCAGCCGAGTCCTAAATTTGTAGGAACTTCAGTAAAACACTTGGTCGTTACTAGGTGTAGGGCATCCAGATGATAAGTGGCGATCCATATCCCTAAGAGAGGAGAAGATATTAGAATTTCACCTAAAATGCCTGAGGTATAACCTCCTAATGTGAGGTTGCACTTCTATAATTCTTTTACCTTTTTGTTGTCTAATGAACTTGTGTACTGCAACCAACTGAGCTGTATTTGACAACTTTGTACTATTTCTTACTTTACTTTCTGCAAATAATTTTTCTATATGTAACTTTTATGTCACATATCCATAGTGTTTATTCAATATAATGCAACATGTAAGAGTCGTCTGGAGAGAATGCTGGAGTCGGAACAGTAAGCAGCAAAAGAGTTGGACCAGCATTAAGCATTCTGTAAGCTTACTATAAAATCTCTTAAAAGGGTTTTACCGTTGGTTGACATCCAGAGATACAAATAAAGTTTCTATTCCTTTCATTACTACTTTGGGTTTTGCCATCCTCTCCATTTGAGGATTGGGAGAATTCAGATGAGGATTATAAAGCATAAATAATATATGATCACCAAGGAATTAGGGTGTTTTCCTGTTCATTCATGTTCTTCAACTTTTTGTTAGGTTTTCTTTGATGTTCTCTCTGTCTTTTTCCTAAAGCACCTATCGGACGGGGAAACTTTATTGAATTGAGTTCGGTCTAGAAGGTTCAAGCAAGGGATGCGACTTCCATGCCAACACGAGTAGTTTAACTCATCACTACCTCATAAGGGCGTTGAGAATTGTTTTTGCTTTTTTTGCTAAAAACTTTTTCAAAAGTATTCAAAGAGCTACTTTTCTTTTCTTTTTTGAATTTACTACTAAATTTAAGAATTTCGTGTTTGTTGTTTTTGACTTTTGGATATCTTTTGTACTGTTTGCAGTAGCCCAATTGGATGTATATAGTTTGTTTCCTGCCTCTCCATGACCTTACTTGAAATTTCGAGGAAGCTACCATTTGAAAATGTACTGAAAATGAGGTTGAATCCATCATATATTAAAGTTATGTGTTCATATCTACTATTTTTATAATTTTAATGAATTTTTACGTATAAATTTTTACAGCACATCAAAAGTTATGGGTACAGTTAAAATCGTTAGTTGTTCATTACATCCGCCTCTGATTGCAATGACCATCTTCCCTGGCATATGTTTAATGCATGTTTTCTTTGGAGGAAGAAGCAAGAGGGATTAAAGTAGCAGTTAATGTTATTGATATTTTGCACTCAATGTATATAAGGATAAAAACTTATTAGCACCAAATATTTATAAAAAATTATTAAATACATTATATGTGATTACACATACACTTCTGTTACTTAGTCGTTATTATAATGCATACTTAACTAAATCACATAATCATAGTAAGTTAAGTTAAATTTGAATCTCATTGCACATAACACAAGATCTTACGGTAATTTAGGCTGGATAAAATGATTTTTCCTACCTTAATATCAACTAGCGTGGATCAAATGATTTAAATTTTACTATTGATCAAATTATAGAAATATGAGGCGGTCAAGCAAGTAAGTTAATAATTCATTTTTATTTTTTTCCACACATTTCGCGGGTACTATACTAGTTTCTCTGTCAAAGTGAAAACGAGAAGCAGCAAAAAGACATTAATATAAATGAAAATTAGCATTTCATATGTATCTTGAGCAAAATCAAATGTTTCCTCTTTATTTTCACTCTCAATTTCTCATAAGAACCTGCTCCAACGAAACAAATAACATTTTTGTTTCATTTGCTTGATATTATTCCCACCAACTTGGAATTCAATTAGACGTAATATTTTCTTTTTTCTTCAACATCTAAACCATTCGAACATTTGTAATTTGGTTTTAACAGAAATATAAGAAACGTTAAATACAGAGACACAGAGTTCATTTTAAGTGCTTGACTCTTATCTCTCTATTGCACTAATCTGAAGTACAAAAATAAATTGGAAGGAACAAATATATATATGTATATTGGCTAGGGGCGATATAACATATGGTTATGCGAAAAACAGTTATTGCTTCGTATTATGGTAAATGTCTACAAAAGTTGGAACTGCATCTAATTTATCATTATGATTCTAATTGGTGTACAGCACTAATTGCTCATTCCTTATTGATGAGTGGGAAATGCAAGAAATTCTTCCCAAGGAAATATAAGAATTGTGATAAAACCCCAAACGGGCTACATGTTACTTTTGATTTGTCCCAATATCAAAAGATTAATTATTCACCGTTTGTATGGAAACTCTTTCTTCATTTGTCTTTACTAATACTAATGAGAAGTGGATTATAGTTTCATACACAGTCCACTTACATCACCTCGCCCATGGGAAAGCAATTCAAAATCATTGCAATTGCTAAACTTTTTATTAAGAAGAAAGTAATGTGACAACTAAGTTTTTGGGATAAATTTGTAATACATAATGTTAACCAAAACCGACTCTACAACAATACAAAGAAACTGCCTTGAAAAAAATGTTCTGATGTTAACCAAGTCGCAATATTTGCAGCAAAAATAGTTATGTAAACCTTTTAAATTACTGTGACTATTAAGTCTACCGTTATTATGAACTTGCACCCGTAATCTGTGCAGGATCAATCACAATTCCACGAATTTGTTTTCGTCTTCGTAAAAAGCTTCTACCAGAAGTAGCTGCTGGAGGATCTCTTAGTTGAACATGAGCTGGTATTGGCATGTCTTGTGAGTGACCAGAAACACAGAGTGAACCAGAATCATCTTGTTCCCAGTAAACTTCTACCATAGTACCTATAGGATTCTCAGCAGATTCTGTTCCTGGAACTTTCACAAATCTTGCTCCTATAGGTATCTGAATAGCCACATTCACAAACGAAAAACTAGTGTTACTCATTTCACAGTGATTAGAATTACGGATGCAATTTTATCATGAAAAGTATGGAACGACGAATCTGATAATCAACTTACTTGAAGTGAGAGCCCGGAATTCAAAGTAAGAGTCGCCACGCGTCCTTCAGCAACATCTTCCAGTTCTGCCTGTCTAGCAATGTTTAGAAAAACCTCTTCAAGAGTTGTAAGACCAAGCTGGATATCTGTTATGCCAAATTCCTTTTCTCTATCTTGAAGCTCAGCAAAGAAGTCCTGATTGAGAGTAAAAGTCAATGATCATAGAATGATCTAAAAGCCCAAAACTCGTGTTCCTATAATTCCACAATAAAGTTGCAAGACTATTAAACGATGTTAAACTAATCTAATCTTAAACGAATCTATTCTCATAGTTTCTTTAAAGATATTACCGTCAACAGCTTCTCCTTGTCATGGGGAATAATAAAGGTTAGGAAGGACTTGTTTTCCTCTTTAGGCACCACATCCAAGCGCTGTGGACATAATTTGCAAATCAAAACCAGTTCATTTAATAGTTTCAGAAAAGAACGGGAAAAAGTAAAGGCATCTTTGACATACACTTTTAAAGAACTGTTTCACAGCTTCAGGTTGAGATGTACTCAAAGTATCTCCTCTTTCAGGAGTTCCATTTGTCCCACCAGAAAAGCTTACATTAGCAATGAAACCAGTTCCAAACCTTGATTTCAATCTTATTGAAGTTCCAATGCAACGAAGTCTACCCTTTGCCATGATACCAACACGGTCACTTAAGATGTCAGCTTCTTCCATTGAATGAGTGGTCAGTATAATGGCACGCCCTTTTTTTGCATCCTCAATTATGTCCCAGACATGTCTTCTAGTTATTGGATCCATACCAGTAGTCTATGAGGGTTTTCATGTTTTATAGAAGAGAATGTCATGATAAATTTCTTTTTGGCATAATTCTCATAACATCAGGAGAAAACATATTTTCCAAAACCTACCGGTTCATCCAAAATGAGCAATTTTGGTTCACCAATAAGTGCTATAGCAACACTGAGGCGTCGTTTCATTCCTCCACTGTAACTACCAGCTCTCATCCTGGCTGCATCTGTGAGTTTTACCTCGGCTAGTGACTTCTCTACGACCTGTGATTCGACCAAAAAATTGGTTAAGCAGGATTTATAGTGGCCCTATTAGTAGGTGGTTTAGCCTGTTCATCAGATCTTTAGATAAGCATAAAGCTAAACATGGAGTAGGTTTATATGCTCTCACCTCTTTTACTAAAGCAGGGGGTAGACCTTTAATGCTGGCAAAAAGATGCAGGTGTTCTTGACCGGACAATGCATCCCAAAGAATATCAAACTATAAAATGGCAAAAACGAATGAATTTCATGCACGCAAACACATATTGCTAGGGTAGAGTATTAGTTAGATCCATGAAAGATTTGCAAATAGAAACATATAAAGATAATAATAGTCACCTGGGGACAAACCCCTATCATCCTTCGAATGTTTGACATGCCCGTAGAGCTTCTTATGGACTGACCATATACTAGTGCTGTTAAAAGCAACTTCTTGTTACACACAAGCAATGTGCAATGAGCATAGAATTTCTTTTGTGAAACTGAAAACAATATTACCATCTCCTGCGGTAACAGGTGTAATCCCAGTCAAACAATTAATAGCAGTAGTTTTTCCAGCTCCGTTCGGCCCAAGAAGACAAAATAGCTGATCCTTTGCAAGATTCACCCATAAACCCTGCAATATTGACTCCAAAAAATGAGATGCAGATGCAGCTAGGGTAAAGGTGTAGGATCTCCGGAGTATTATTAAATACAGATGCTAGTTTCTTCTAACTTTTTTTTCTTTTGAAATGTGGACTTCTCATCTTCCATAGGCTACTCTTACATAACATGTAAAACGCGTACTAACGCAGATTTCACAGGATGTTGATTTGAATAAATTGCCGAGGAAATCAGAAGAAGTTGCAAAAGAAATAAAGACCAAATTTTGAGGTGAGCGTCAATGAGCTAGATTAAATGCTCGACTCCTATCTGAACACAGAAACTGTCCTTTTTTTATCTACTGATGACTTTCTTTTGCCAGGGAAAGCAGCTACTGTTATTTTCTCCTAGACCAATAGATAAAATACCTTGAGGGCATGATAAGGAGATTTCCTTTGGCACTTACAGCAGCCCATCTTTGTTGTTCCAGGAAATATCTTTACAAGGCCATGTAGTTGAACTGCAATATCAGAATCAACTTCACCTTGCGTAGCTTGGCGTTTAACAATGTTCTCTTCTTCAAGAACATCTTCATCATCGGGTATAATACTATCCAGGGGTGGCACTGAACCTGTGCAGCTACAAATACCCCCCTCTGAACACAAAAACAACAGCCTTAAGGTTTTGTCACAGCACGATCGCTATTAGTACTAATAAATTTTGCTTTACCTTTCACCTTATTTCCACCTTTGCCTGTCCAGTAGCCAGGATTCAAGAAGTAGAACATTGATTTTCTCACACCAGAAATATTCGGAATTATGTTGTCCAAGTAAATAGCAAGAACAAACCACAGAAAGAATGTTGACACGAGCCATAAGTAAATCTCATTCTGTTAACAGAAATAACAGATAATGGGCCTATGTTAGATGCGAGATGACTGTATGCGACTGAAAGCAGTATTGCACTAAGAAAGAATTAACAAAGACCCAGAGTCTCTCCTCCTTCCCTCCATAACTCATTCTCTCCACTCTCATTCAAACTCACGGAGCCGTAGCAGTGATGAGAAGTGAACACAAAGTAGTTACTGAAATCATTTACTACAAACAAATACCTCACTCTCTAAATACTGTACCTCCTCTCCAACATCAAGAAAACTGGAAATTAAAAGAGAAAGCCCTAGTGCTGTGGTAGGTGTCTTACCATAGTTATTACACACTCTGTATCATTAAAAGCACATTTTGTCCTACCACTCCAGCTGACACCAGGATCTTCAGGAGTGGCAGTTGCATCAGCAAGTAACTGAAGACCTTGAGCAAGAAGATCTGGTGGGAACAATGACCAAATGATCCTATAAGATTTGGAATATTTTTTGCTGTAGGGAAATCCAAATGCTGTTACAAGCTGGAAAAAAAATGGAAGATGAGAAATACGTTAGCCCACTGAGTCAGTAATGGATGGTCATCAATTCAAAGATAAGCACTTGCCTGAGTCATGAAACCGACAATAAATGTGAAGAAACCCACAGTTGTTGTTGAAGATGACTTGCTAATAAAAGCAGATAGCATGAATGCAAAACCAATCTGGCAACAGGTGCAGAAATTCTATATCAGTGGACTTGAATATTAAAGTAGTTGGCCTCATTAGAAGTTGCAACTGAATGCAGACTGTATTTGGTGAAAGTGTAAAATTGAATGGTGGAGCCGAACCATATTAAGCTGGAAAAGGAAAAAAAGGAGAAACACGACGGCGAAGCTGTTGTTCAAGAAAAACTCAAATTGAAACATCATCCCAAAGAGAACTATGAGAAGAGAGGAGATAAGTGTGATGAATCCCTCCCATGTGAACCATGACAACCAATAGGCAGTATCATAGAGACCCATCATAGTCATTGCCTGTAAGACAAAATGTGACATTTAAAAAATGAAACATCTTATGAAGTAGAAGAATGACATTATCTCTTATAAAAATGCAAGAGAGGTGATACCTGCCGAAGTTTGAGTTCCTTTTCAATGATCAAAACATTGATTTGGAAGACAAAGCCAAACATAGCAACAGCCAAGAAAAAGGTAGGTCCAACAGCACCCAAGGCTGAGAAAACTTCAAAAGCAGGATGTGCAAATTCTTTGAAACTGACGAACCAACTGAAGTTTGGATCTGAAAATGTACATAATCATAGGACAATGGTGAGCTTAGGAAAATGAGAACTTGCTTTAAACCATCAGAATCCATTTACTGGATCATAGCCAGTAGTAAATGTCATACTTATATACCTCCAATCAGAGATCTTGCAATTTCACGTTCTGCTGCCAGTTGAAGTGGGATTTGGAACTTAAAAGTTGGATCTTCAAAGACTCCTCGTTTGACAACCGGAGTGGAGTTTGTCTGTATGCCATAACTGATTATGCTAGCATTCCTTTCAACAAAGTGCAGAGCTCCAGGACAACGCAGAGGGTTCTTGAAAAGCCATTCATCCACTTCATCTCGTGTTCTAAATGACAGAACCTGCAGAAAATAAGGCACAGAATGATAAGTCAATGTTCCAACAAAGACTTCGATTTGACATACTAAAATAAAGAATGAACCAAATTAAAGGAACCGTTCACGACATAAAGTGGTAAACAGGACATTGGCACACCCAAAGGAGGACAGCAAGATCCATCTTTATGGATTTAAAATGGTGATTGGCACACTCAAAGGAGGACAACAAAATCTATCTTTTATGGAGTTAAAAATGGTGCATAAATTCAGGACTTATCAATGCAATTTTTAAACTAGATTTTATACTTGTTGTTAATATGTTGAAAGGAGTCACAGTGTCGCACCACCTCCATGACAATAGAGAAAGCTGACAGTGAACACTAGACAAAAGTAACTTCATGGTGTGACAGACTTATTACATGGAGAGACAGCAGCATGTAAGGCAAGCATGAAATATCAGTAAATTTATTTTCTGAAAGTATGAATAGGGGAAAGAGGATTTATTGCTAGCAAGCAAATTGTACTATCTCATATTAACGGAAATTTTAAGTTACAAGATGACAAAAGTAACTTCATTTGGGCTGATGATTATCAGGAATTTTTCCCTCACAAGAATTTTCAAATAAAGTAATAAGCATATAAATCAGCCAAGGAAACAGCACAAGGAAGACAAACAGCAAAAGGTATATGTGTTATACTTGGTGACAAAAAACATCACATTAGAAAAAGTAGACAATGAGTAGCAACCATACGGGATAATTGTAAAAGTTCTCATTGGAAAGCAAATAATTTTAGGCAAACAAATTTTTTTCTTTTTGAAAAGGTTTTCCAATGAAGTGGGTAAGAACATTTAAGTTTCAGGTTCAAATCTGAGCGGAGACAAAAAACACTAGGTAATTTATTCACATATGTCCAAACCTTGGTGGACGAAGTTACTGATACATGCTGCTGGCGGGAGGTGACAAATATCCGAGGTTCGCCCAAGCCGTCTCGGACACCACGGTTATCAAAGAAAAAAAATTGAAAAAGGTAACTTCTCCATAGAGTGATTTAAGTGTTTTTGAATAAGTTCAACAGCTCTAACAACACATTGTATCCAACTCCAATTTTGTACACACTTATCAGTAACAGCTCATATAAGATTCACACGATAATAAAAAGAAACAGAGAAACAAAAAACTCAAACTCAAGTCATTCCCAAATTACAACCATTTTGCAAAACATATACCAGTTCAATATCAAAATAATATACTAATATATATATACCTTAGAGGTAGGAATAGAGCGGCCAGGATTATTGGCCATAATTCTGCTCACAATCTGCCCGATTTTAGGACTCTGAGAACCACTCCAAACAAAATCATAGCAGGGAAGACGGATGAAGTTCTTTCGCTCACACGGCGGGATTGGCGGCGACACTAACGGTTGTGGGTCCCGCACGTTCTCGTAAGAGGAAGAAGAAGAAAAGCGAGCTTCTATAGCTTTTTGGATTATAAAAAGAAGGAAGATCAAGAAAAGGGATGAGAATAACTGAAGGAATGTGGCTCTCTTGTTCCTCCATGACACTATAAAATTCTTCTTTAATAAAGCTTTGTACTGCTGTTTTAGCAATGGGAATCCCCTCTCCAACTCCATGGCTTTAACCAAAGTTTCAGTTTTGGAAGAGGAAGCAAGTTTCAGTTAGTTGATTCACTTTATATGTAACAACAAAAAGATGAAGGCGCGTCTTTTCCAGGTAATTTTGTGTTTTCAATATTTACCCCTCGTTTTTTTGTTAATTTACTAGACATGCCACGGCATCATATCCTATAAAACAGTAGGCTGCAAGGTCAAAAATGGATTAGGGTGTTGAGGACTTTTCCTTGTTGTTTGTGAAGAAAATTTTTAATCCTAACAATTAAGTGTCTGTTTAGTATAACGGACGTCAAATAAAATAAGTAATAATCTTATTTATTTTTGTGTTTGGTACGCAAATTAAGAAAAATAACCTCTCAAGAGTATTTCATAAATAATTTAGATATAATAAACATAAAGCCATAAACTTTCAAACCAACAACCTTCAGAACTCACAAATTTCATAAACTTCCGAACTGCTAAACTTTCAAAATCGTAAACTTTCGAACCCATAAATTTTATAATTTCTAAACCCGTAAACTAATTTTTTTTTTAGGGGGAGTGCGATGGGTGGTGATAGGAAAAAAATTGAAATTTGAAAAAAAAAAAAGCTTTTTGAAAAGAGAAGAGTAGGGTTGGGTGGGTGGTGTGGTGGGGTGTGAGTTGGGTTGATGAGGGTGGGAAATAAGGTAAGAAAGGTTGATAAGCAATTTTGAAAAATATTTTTCTTAACATTTTTTATTTTTTAAAATATTTAAGTCAATCGAACATAAAAAAATTAAAAAATAAAATTCGAAAAATACTTTTTTTCTTACCAAACACACCCAAAGTTTTGAGAAAGCAACTAATAGGTGCATACTTTTAAGCAATGATGATTCCAAGATATAATAGTCTATAGCTGTCACAGTATAACGATCTCGAAATTTGTCCTTTTCAGTTTTTATTATTTAAATTATTACTTAGTACATGTTATAGTTATAACTTTAAGATTTTTATATTTATTTTATCTATGTTTACCCTTTGAAATTCTAAGTAGTTGATCTTTGAATCAAATTACTCTTAAATTATTATCTTAATATTTTTAAAAATTATCACTAATATAATATATGAGTTAAATTAACATTTTAAAGCTCTTTGTTCATTCTAATACTGTCAAAATAATGAAGTGCACGAAGATTTTAGCCTGGTATTTAATATTTTGGCATGGTTTCATGGAACACTAAATGAATTAAAAGATAAAATAGTCTAATAATTACTATTATTCCTCTGCGTTACTTGTCAAAATCTTGATCACAATTATTATTAGTATTACATTTTTGGAAGAGCTAGCAATTTCTTATTTTCTAATTGGATAAAAAAGACCACATTGATCGATAAGTGAACCAACCATTCACGTCGACCGAAATATATCGTGATCTTCACGTTGATCTAAGGATTTTGTGATAGTTAAGTGTAGGACAATTACTTTTGTTCGTAGGGAGGGATAACATAGTCATTTGCTATTATGTCGTGGAGGGCACTTTCGGGTTTGAATATATCATTATCACAGGCGCACTCCATAGTCCATCGTCACATATTCGGGATTTCGTCTATTACCGTATTGTTCCTCACATGTAGTATCAGTTATCCCGAATTGAATTGATACCATAATCTAATTATCTGTCAAACTCTTGTCACTTAAATCGGAAAAAATAACATGGTGTTTACATTTAAAATTGTATAATAATTAAATTTATAAGTGGTTTTAAATTTTAAAAATATGTGATTTCACTTGGCATAAATTGAGAAATCTGAAAGTTGATATTAGAAATTAACTGTAAAATAAAGTAAACCAATATAAAGTGTAACTTGGCCCTCGAGCTAGATCGTCCTCGAACCGACTAAGTGTATAATTGAGAAATATGAACCGAACAGAAGAGCAAGAATGCTTAAGAGAAAATGTAATATGGCTTTGTTATGCGTGAATATGATGATTACAAAATGATTGGAATCCCTTTATATAGTAGAGGAATTCTACTCCTGGTACAATTCTAATTACAAAAGGAAATCTCATGATTTGTTAAATAACCGATCTTGATTTGATACGTGCCGAAATTTTTGCCACGATCCTTGCCCGATCATGGATATCTCGACTTTATGTTATTCGACAGGCTTTCTTCGGTCTCGCTCGATGCCTATCCGGCTCGGTCTCGATCCCGGTTGGTCTCGGTCTCACTTGGTCCTCGAATTACGAGCTCGATACCGTATCTTTATGTCACGATCCAATATAACGCGGGACCGAATCTTGACCTGACATCCTAGTCTCGATTAACCATACAAAATCGGACGAGCCCGGTTTTGACCGTATACAAATAGTCCCCTCGTTTCCCAGAAATAAGATGCTGAGAAACGACATGAATTCTCGAGCTCCATCTTTTCGACCGATGACGTCATTGACTAGCTCGAAGATGTCGTAAACACCGAAACGTCCCGTCGGTTCAGTAACCAAGGCATTAAATGCCTGCCAGGCGCTGCTCGGCCACTAGGCGGCTTTGAACCTTCGCCTTCAACCTATAAAATTTTGATTCTTTTTTCATTCAAACCTTTACAACCATCTTCTTCTCTGCTTTTGCTCTCAAGGAATTATCGCTTCTCACCCCCCATATCTAGTTTTTTGAGTTTTAGGCCTCATTTGTTTTTTTTAAGATTAAGACGTCTGAATCTGAATACACATCTGAATATCAAGATGTGTATTAAGATTAAGACATCTGAATATGAATACACATCTGAATATATTAAGATGTGTATCTAGATCTGAATAGAAATAATTAAGACTGTTTGATTTTTAACATCTGAATGTATAAATTTTATCTTTATCTGAAAATTAATTAACATAAAATTCAAATGAAATATTCTATCAATAAAATATATAGTTTTTAAAAATATGATAGTTGTTGGTGGTGATGGCTAACGGGTGAATGCCGACTAGAGGCGTTGATTGGTGGTAGTTTTGGTTGATGATGGTGGTTCATATTAGTATCTAGTAGTGATTGGTAGTGGTGGCAATTATGATTGAGGATGGTGGTGGTGGTTGGTAATAGTTAATAATGGCGGGTGGTGGTGGTAGTTGTGACTGGGGAAGGTGATGGGTGGGTGGTGGTAGGTTATAATGTTGGGCAGTGCCGATTGTGGCTGTTGATGGTGATGGGGTGGTCAGTTGAGGTGGATGAGTGTTGATTGTGGATGAAAATGATAGTGGTCGGAGTGGTGGGAATAGTGGGTGGTGATGGTCGATAATGGTGGCGGCTATGATTGTGGATGATGGTGGCATAGTAGTAGTGGAGGTGGTGGTGGTGGGGTAGTGGTGGTGGTGGGGTAGTGGTGGTGGTTAAGTATGGCGGTGATGGAGGCATGGTGGTAGTTTATAATGATAAGCGGTGGCGGCAGTTAATAATGAATATGTGACAACATCTTAATAAAATTAAGTCTCTGTTATAGATCTTAATCATACAGACCTATTCAAACCCATTAAGTGGTTGTGAAGTAAAAAAACAAACTAACTTAATGATTAAGATCTGAATAATTAAGATTCAGAATTTAAAAACAAACACACTTAATGTCTGAGATCTGAATGATTAAGATTCAGACATTCGTTAAGTGCAAACAAATGAGGCCCTAGTCAATTCCTCCGCCTTCTTCTTTTCAAAAATGGCTAAGAATTCTAAAATAGTGCCACAAAAAGAAACTTCGTCTTCATCTCGCTCAGCCGGCGATGCAACCGCGGGGGAGTCCCACCTTGAGGAATATGTTCCGACGGTTGCTGACTTCAAAATAGAGAAGACCCCTTCGGTACCAGGCCGATGCAAACTGATGTCAAGGTACATCTTCACCATCACTGAGGGCCTCCTTGATAAGGTTAAAGAGGAGTGTGACTGAGTACACAAGGACGTGGTCGTTCCCTCCCCTGAGGAATCGATCACCACATATGTAGAGAGGTACTTAAGTGTTTACACTTACCCCTTTACATTCAATCCCCTAGATCCCGTGACAGTGGCCTTCTGCAAAAGGTACAATGTTACTTTGAGCCAAATTCACTCATCATTTTGTAGGATCGTCGTCATCCTCCGCTTGTTCTCCAGCAAAATCGAGGATTTCTCCTTTACCCTCGATCATCTAATGTGTGTATACAGTCTCCGGATCTATCGAGAGTTAATCAAGCTCTCGCGTTGGACCAGCAAAGCCCCGTTCTCCAGTCTCGATGAAACCCGCGATCGAGGCTGGATGGGCAGGGTTGTCCGAATAAGGATATCAGACTTGATCTCTGCCGAAGATATGTCATTCCCCGAGAAGTGGAATTTTAATCGTAAGTATATTTTCTTAAGTGTTCGTTTTTCCGTTCATATTTTCTTTGATCGTTGCTTACTTCTGCTTTGTTGTTGCAGCAGTGGACCAAATGTCGGACCCAGTCCCGAAATTAAAAGGTGGGCCGAGAGTCTGGTGTCTCAGAGGCCCTACTCCGCACGATCTTAGATAGAGCTTTACAAAGGTCGATGGGAGGAGCGTAACCATGGTAAGCTTTTGCTTCTAAATTGTTAACCCTTTTAGTCTTTCTTAAACTAACTTGCTTTCCTTTTCTTCCCAGGTCTTGGGAAGGACGTCCTGATGAGGCCTCTTTTTGATGACGAAGAAGCCTTCCCTCAACCACCATCTCCAAAGACGGTTAAGGAGAAAATAAGAAAAAGTGCCTCGAGTCCGTTGGGCTCGGAAAAGAAGAGGCCGGCGAGGAAAACTCATAAGCCAAAGTAAAATATCAATGTTGTCTATGGAATCGGTCCGTCGGTTAATGGGCGAGTCCGAAGATGAGGAGCAAGAAAAAGAAGATGTCGGGTTGGTGACTCGCCCGCGGGTTCCGGTACATAAGTCCTCCGAACCGGAGGCAATCAATAAAGGGACTTCGGTTGAGGTCCCCGAACCGGAAGCCACTCCGTCTCCGGTGAAGACGGGAGAAATAGTGTCCTAAAAAAAGATCCCCCAAGCATCAGAAAAGGCTCCTGGGGTGATCGATATTTCGGACTCCCCCCAGGTTTTTGTTGCCATGATCCAAGAGGCAAACATGTTAGAGAGGCAATGGGTAGACCTCTATGGCTTCTTTGACGGGCTCGAGGGAGCTACTTCCGAAGAGATCCCCAGTTTTGGTGATCTATCGGTTCCGAGGAAGATACCATCGTCGGGGGAAACAGGGTCTTCGCCTAGTTCGAAGATAGTAGATCAATTTCCAGCTCCAAGTGCCAATCTCAATCACAAACGGCATTTGGTGTCGATCGTCCCCGAGGATGCTCGGGTTTTCTCCCCCCCGGTCGGGATTGCCAACTATTTAAGGGGCTCGGTGACCGAAGAAGGCCAGGTGGTGATGAATGTCGTGGGGGTCGCTTGCTTATTCAACGAGGCCCAATATATACTAAATCGAGTAACTATCGGACTCAACTTAACACTTTTTTTTGTACTTGTAGATTTTTCTTAATACTTCTATTTTTCTTGTGTAGGCTTCGGTGTTGCACCATGAAGCCTTTATCAGAGTCCGAGAGGAGTATAAGGCCGAAGTTTGGAGCCTTAGCGAGAATAACGATACTTACCAGCAGCTCAGTGAAAGACTCCAGGCCGATCTAGTCGCAGCTCGGGAGGAGCATACTGACATGGCCGAACATGTATTCCGAATGCTCCACGATAGTGATGCTGAGTTAGAGATAAAACTAATGATCCAATTCTACATATCCGTCAGAGGCTCGAGCAAATTGACCAACTCAGAAAGCAGGTGGATAACGTTCGAGCCGAGGTCGATGTTTTTAAAGGGAGCATGGACGTCTTGGCTACTATGAAATATGCCATTCAAGCTCAGTTGGAGTCGGATGAGACTCAGCTTCGGGATGAAAAAGAAAAGAAATAGGTGCAAACCGAGAAGATCAGGGAGCTCCAGTCTCAGCTGGATTCGGCCACCAGCAAACTCGAGGAGGCTAAATCTGAGGTGGTCAAGGCCGACATCCAGGACGATGAAAAGGTGGCCCAGTTCAAAGTTGATGTCGAGGCCATCCAGACCAAAGCCAGGAGCATGATCGATCACGCGAAGTGGAAAGCTCAAAGGGAGGCCCTCGAAGATGTTCAAAAACAAGATTTCAATATCACAGACGAGGTTGATAACGCCCAAGCAGAGAAACACCAGGCTCGGAAGTTGGCCTTCCCCGAGGATGACTCCGATGAGCAAGAAGAAGAAGATCTCGAGGACGGGGATACCGCTTCCGAAATTCTCATGATGTCGACCATTATCAAATCAATCAGTCCCTAATTCATGTTTAGTTTATTTTGTTCACCAAACCATATTGGTATCTATTATTCTGTGTCCAACTTTTCCTTCCGGTAGTCGCGCTGGAGTCACAAACTTATTTATCAAAATGAGGATATGAATATATGACCTATACTCCTTTTGTTGTCTCAAGGCATGTAACCTCTCGTCTTTTCCTTTACTTGACTATAGATTCTGTAATATTTTCATCTTCTTAATCTGCCTTCATCATCCATGTTATCACGCCTTACTCATAATACTTCATTAACTCTCTTCTTATTTCGCACTAATATATATGTCTATCACTTTATTCTTGGTAACTCGAACAAGACATTCATTTGCTTTTATCTCCCCTTGCTCCATCTACTGGCTCTTTGGGTTGCCTAACATTCTTTCTCTATTAGGGACGGGAGCCTTACTAAGGTAATATTTATCCCTTCAAGGCTTCCAGTATCTTTGTAGTGCTCATATCTAGATGTACTATTTTAGAATGCACCCTCTGGGTGTCTCACAAGGAGATCTATTAGCACATTTGCAATGTCCTTCGGAAATGTCAACTAACGCAAACAATTCATCCACCATTTTGGCTCACTCTAACCCAGTCGGATCGTGATATTATGTCCTTCTCTTAAACCATATTTGTTAGTTCCCATAGAGCATAACTCAGATCGGTGTGGCCAATTATACGTACCTCTGTTACTGTTGAAAGTAACTCAAAATGCTTACATCTCTCTTCCTGAATGGTAAATAAGGATAATTTTTATTAACTGGGTACCTCGTACCCTTCTTCACCTTGCTTCTTTTACTTGTTGCAACTTGTGTCTAACTTTCGATTCCATTATTCCTTTTTTTTTTTACCATAAGAGTGTATAAGTATTCTATCCTAAAATCTCCTTATCAAGAACCATACACCTTTTAGTATACGCATGATCTGCTGAAGACCTCTCATTTACTCATCATAAGCAAGAGGCAAAATCGAGTTCCTCTAACTCAACACTTCCACAACTATATCTCTTTTCGATCGTCTTTCTGAACGCCGGCATTGTCTTGTCTTATTACGGATAGAAGTTCGGGATTTGAATTCTTATAAGTGAGATCTACCACACGATCTAGAGTAAGAAGAAAGAGTGACAGTCTTAAATGCCTTGTAGCATCCTGCTTATAAGTGTGGTGCACGACACACTCATAAACAAGACTCTACTAGACACGACTTGTAGACTCCCTAGGACATAACTGCTCTGATACCAGTTTTGTCATGACCCAAACCGATGGGCCGCGACGGGCACCCGATACATTAGTCGACCGAGTACCAACTTAACGTATCTTTCTTATTACATTATCATATACACGTGACATAGGTGCCTAATAGGCCAACATAATCATTTACAAACTCAAAACATAGGCCGACAAGGCCGTACAATCTTTCAAGTATACGAAATATGTCTACAAGCCTCTAAGAGTACATAAATGTCATAAAGGTCGGGATAGAGTCCCGCCATACCAAACAATACCCGTCTAAATCATACTAACTAAAAAAGCGACTCCAAAGCAAATGGACCGCACCAACATCTTCCGCTGAGCTGATAGCCTACTTGGAGGGTTCTCGACCTGTCTATCGGGACCTGCGAGCATGAAACGCAGCGTCCCCAGGCAAAAAGGACGTCAATACGAATAATGTACCAAGTATGTAAGGCACATAATGTACATAAGAGACATGGAAGAAATATAGAGTACATGACTCAATCTGTAAGTCTGAAAAACTTTGTAAATCATAAATCACTTTTAGCAGCATGCATATGCGTATGAATGTCATGTTGTGCATAGTTATATGTTTCATAACATCATCAGCCTCTGAGGGCATCTCATCATATCATATCGGCCACTGTGGGCAAAATCATCATCGTATACCAGCTGATCAGGTGGTGGTGCGTATATAACGCCATAACCTTTTTCATATCCCATATACATATACATACATACATATATATATATATGCGTATATAACGTTGTTTGAATATACATACATATATACGCGTATATAACGCTGTTTGGATCATATTTCAGCCACTGTGGGCATCATCATCATCATATACCAGATGATCAAGTGGTGGTGCGTATATAACGCCGTAACCCTTTTCCCATATCCCATATACATATATTTACATATATACGCGTATATAACGCCATCTGGTCATGGTCAATGCACATGTATAAATGAGTGAAATGCATGAAAAATACATAATAATCTCGATATCTCTTTCGGATAAACCTTTCCAACTGCGTATTATTCTGAGACCCATGAACATATGATAAAATATTATGACACATAAAAATTCAAGAACATAAATATCTCTAATACTTCTATGAATAAAGTTATTTATGGAATTTGTGCATTTGCACGTTTCGTTCCTATCGCATGGATGCCAAAAGAAAGAAGGGATAACATTAACATACCTGGAGTAGGGGAAAACCCGTGTGATATTCTTGAGAAGGATTACACCATACTCCCTTAGAATCGAAAAAAATCTCGTTGCTATTATAATATGGAGTGGCTATCGTCCTTGGCTTTGTATTCTGCGTAATTTGTTTGCCGAATGAACTTTGGCATTTATTCAACATAAGAGCTCTTCGCTGTAGTACCACTCAATCCATTTTTTTGTGTTAAAACACTACTTTCTGAATCTTAAGCATGTAAAATTCACTATTTTGAGCTAAACGTGGATTTCCTGATTTTCTTGGTGTTGAAGTGGTGTTTTACTAAATTGGTAAGAACAATTTCGATAATAAAATTCTGCCTGATTGTGTTACTTTCAGTAACAAGTTAAGTAGTTTATTCACCCATTTATGAAAATGGATTTTTAATATTCATTAAAGACAAAAATTCTTTGCATTTGGCATCTTCTATAACCACACTTTCCAAATGACTTTTGTATTAATTCAAGACAAGGTGTAGGGATAACTAATAAGTCATCTCTTTCCATGTGTTTTCTTAATAGCTTTCCCAAAGCCTACTCATCTCCAATTCTCCTTTACTTGCTGCCACGTAGGGGGCATTGTCCCCACCTACAATTATCCCCAAATCCTTAATTACATGGTTAATCTCCCATTAAATCAATAATTAATCAATTACCCACGTAATTAGAAATTATCCCAAATTATTTAAAATACTACACACTTTTAATACACTTTTGACACCTTTCTATTATGGCCATATGGTACCTTGTATGACACTGGTCCATAAATACGAGGTATAATAGCTTAGACCGTATTTTACCCCAAAATGTCGAATTTCGACGAAATTCATTTTCTTTGATTCGCTCACCTTCTTACCTCCATGAATTTACTTATCACTTGTTTGAAATAGTAAAATACTTATAATCTCCAAATAATCTTTTTCCTTGGACTAATGTCAATTAACTTACGACAAATTCAATGTACAATACTACATGGTGCAATATCATCGTAATTTAATACTGCGAAGCGTAACATCATCGTAATATAGTATAGCAAGGCGTAACATCATAGTAATATAATATTGCAGGATGAAATATCGACGTAATATTGCAGGGTGTACAAATCCTAAGTGCCTAATCTTCTCCAAGAGCAACATCTTCACCTTCAGGGTCTTCTCCGCTCTCGGACCTGCTCATACTCCTGGAGTCATCGTCATGGGGAGAGGCCAATGCTTCGGCTTCGGCTTCAAGATTTTTTGCATTTTCAATCTCGGTCGTGAGATCGAAGCCTCGAGCATAGATCTCCTCAAGGGTCTCCCTTCAAGATTGGCACTTGGCATGCTCGACGACCCAATATGCTCGAACTTGGGAAGCGTCGGCAACTTTCTTTGCTCGAGATTGAGTGGCCTCAACATCAGAACGGTAGGCAGCCACGATAGCCTCAGCATCAGCCTTGGCCTTCTCAACATCAGATTTGTCTGTTGCAAGTTCGGTGACTAACCGGGTCTGGAGCTCCTCAAGTTTCTTGGCATGTGCCAAGTTATTCTCTTTCATGCCCTGGAGTTGGTTTTCAGTCAAGGACAACTGAGCTCGAGAAGCCTCCTTCTCTGAGGCAAGGCAGTCCATATCCACGCTATGGTTTCCGCCTTCACCGCATCGACCTCTCCACGGAGCTACTCGATTATCTCGAGCTTCTGATGGACCTATGGGATTGAATTGTTAGCCATTACTCCCGAACCGATGCCATGAGCTTCTAAGATTTTTATTACCTGCTCGGTCAGGTCGCGTTGTTCTTTCTAAGTCGCGGCTAGCTCAGCTCGGAGGTCCTTGATTTTTTCTTCTTTCTGCCTAATGAGAAGTTTAAGGGAATTCTTCTCCTCAGTAAGCCCTTGAATGTCGGCATCATATCGGCTCAGTTATGCTCCAGACCTAGAAAATGCTTCATGATGAAGAACCGAGGCCTACACAGATAGAAGAAAAGGAATTAGACAAGAAAAACAAGTATGATATCGACAAAGGGAGTTAAGGCTTACCCAATTCAAGGCCTGTTGTGCCTCATTGAAAAGACATGGAGCCCTCACTTCGTCCATCAGGGCGTGGTCTTCTTCCGTGACCAGACCCCGAAGATAACTGGCCACCCCTACAGGGGCGGTAAAAACTCGTACATCCTCCGGGATTGAGATGACGGTTGTTCGTTTGATCCCGAGGCTGATGCTAGGGGCCAAAAGTTGATTGGTTAGTCTGAAACTCGAGGAAGTTCCACCCGAATCCTTCCTCGGTATCTCTAAGTCACTCGGGCCAGCGACATCCTCGACCCCAGTGAAATAACCACCGAAGGTATCCTCCTCTCCGTGGGCTTCTTCTGCATAAGGAGTCTTCATGGACCGAGCCTCCCGAATCATTCCCTCAAAAAATGAAGGAAGTGACAGGAAGTATCCAACTTCTATTACCCCAAGTGGGTCTCTTAGGGCATTCTCTTCATCACGAGGAACCTCGGGACCAACCTCCATAGCTTTTGCATCCACCTTCTCACCCCGAGGTGAAGAACCTTCGGCTATAGTTGGCTTAGGGATTCTGACTGAATCCCCCTCTTGGGTCCGGTCAGACCGAGGCAACACACTTTTAACTTCGACCTATCTCGTGTCCTTCTAACCCTCAGTTTTAGTTCGTACTTGAGCCACTAGAACAGAGTCATCCTCCTTTTCTGCTTCTTCTTCTTCTTCTTCTTCTTCCTCTTCCCTTAGGATGTTGGCTGACTCCACAGACAGAGGAACGACGTTTTGTGTTGGCTTACGAGCCACCTCTTCTTAGGTTTCGACCCCTCGGAGGTCAATGTTCTCTTTCTCTTGGACTCCTTAGTCGGGATCGGGACGGGGAGCGGGATTTCTTCTTCACCAGATGGGGACCTCATGATCGCGTCTTTCCCAAGACCTACAAAGATAAGGGAAACCGAGTAAGCTCGGAAAAACACTTTAGTGGATAAGCAAGTACGAGAACGAGACTTACCATGGTTTTTGGCCTCCCACTGGCCCTTTGACAAGTCGCGCCATGCGCGCTCAACATATGTAGAACTCGAGGCTAGGCTCCTGACCCAGCTCTCGAGGTTAGGGATTGCACTGGGCATCTAAGTGACCGCTACACCATGAAAAAGAATGTTGATGAGAAAAAATGAAGAAGCAAAAATAACAAATAACAGCTAATAGTGGAATCGTACTTACGTTTCATATTCCATTTCTCTGGAAACGACATGCTCTCGGCTGGAATTAGGTCCGAGGTCTTCACTCAGACGAACCGACCCATCCAATCTCGATCTTTATCATCATCTAGGCTAGAAAAAAATGACTTGGTAGCCGGGCGCTGGAGCTTTATTAGCCCACCTTGGTAGAGTCGGGGGATGTACAACCTAATAAGGTGATCGTGGGTGAAAGGGAGCCCCTCGATTTTTCTCTCAAAAAATCGGAGCAGAATAACAATCCTCCAAAAGAAGGGGTGGATTTGTCCTAGGGTTATTTGGTATTTTCGGCAGAAATCAACAATAACTGGATCGAGGGGACCCAGCGTGAAAGGGTAAGTGTAGACACTTAAAAACCCTTCCACGTGGGTAGTGATGTCTTCTCCGGGGGCCGGTATCACCACTTCCTTGCCTTTCCAATTACAGTCCTTCTTCACTTGCTTAAGGAAGTTCTCAGATACCGAGCATATGTATCTCGATATCAGCTCACATCGATCAGGTACCGATAAGGTTTTCTCGATCTTGAAATCGGAACTGATGACACACCTCCTGGGAATGCACTTCTCAGGGCGTGGCTCCACCGGTGTTTTCTCGCCGGCCGGCCAAGATGATGAAGCCGCTTTTTTTTTTGGCATTGTCTTTGACGTTTTCGCCATTTGATTATGGGCTTAAAAAAGGATGAAGATGATAGTATTTGGTGTTTGGAAAAGGGGTTAACGACAAAACTTGAAGATTTGCAGATGAAGAACTTGAAGGATGAAGAAAGCCTTGAAGACTAGAAGAGATTGAAAGTAAGGTTTGAATCATTGAAAAAGAGGCCTATTTATGGGTTTCACGACGACGGTTCGAAACTACTAGTGGCCTACCATCAACTGACACACATTAAATACTTGGGGAACTGTACCGACGGGACGTTTCAGTCACTTTTGTCGCTTACGTCACAGTGATGATGTCATGATAAATCGGGGTAAAGGTTGAAGACTCAATTGGTTTCTTGTCATGACACTCCAGAAAATGGGGGGACTATCTGTATACGGTTAAAATCGGGCTCACCCGATTTTGTTGGTTAACCGAGACCAGGATGATGGATCGAGGACTGGCCCTGCATTATATCGGACCGAGACATGAGGATAATGTATCGAACTCGGGATTCGAAGTACCAATTGAGATCGAGATTAATGACGATCAAGTAATAACGGAAAGCCGAGATATCCGTGACCAGTCGAAGATCATGGCGGAAATCTCGGAACGGATCAAATCATGAACGATTACCTAGCTAATCATGAGATTTCCTTCTGTAATTAGAGTTGTACCATAAGTAGAATTCATCTACTATATAAAGAGGGGTTCTAATCATTTGTAATCATCTAATTTTCGCATATCAAAGCAATACAATACTCTTTTCTCTGTTATACTTTGTTGTTCATCAGTTTATACCGCTTTATTTATCTTTACTCTCAGACGATTCTAGGGTGGTCTAGCTCGAGGGTCAAATTGCATTTCAATACTGGTTTGCTTTATTTTACTATTAATTTTCATTATTAATCATCATATTTATCAATTGGTATTAAGCAAAATCACGTGTCCTCAAAACCACTATAAGTTTAATTGTTATATGATTTTAAAGGTAAACACTATCGAAAATAACCTCTCCATCTTCATAAGGTAAGATAAGGTTTGCGTAGACATTATCCTCTCCAGACCCACTTGTGAAATTTAATTTGATTTGTTATTGTTGTTGTTGTTGTTGTTTGTTAGCGGGTTAATATATTGTTAGTTAATTCATGAGATCATTACTATAAGGAAGTATTTGCTTAAGAATCAACAAAAAGTCGAATTATTAAGTTAAAAAAAGATTACTTATAATTACAATGTTAAATAATTCCATGATTTACATGAACGTAACTTAATTACTAAGGACCTGACATTAAACTTAATTAAGTAAGTGATTTGTATGTTTAGTTGAATAAATTCTAGCAAAACTTGTTACTGGTGGTTATTTAACTGAAGAAGCTAAAGTCAACAGTTTAAGCTGTGCTCCAAAAAAAATAAATAAAGTTGTTCCATCTAACCATTTTAAATTTACACGATAATAATTGGTTTGGCTAGTATTATTTGTTTGCTTATGCTGGTCAAAGTCTACTGTATACCCCAAATACTATCATTCCAATAGAACGTCTTATTCATTTGATTTTATATACATTTCATGCTTTCTTCTCAGTTAAGAAAATGAAACTACGTCGAAGACATGTATTTGTCAAACTCGTAAACAGCAGATGACGCGGCAATGTATTTGTCATGCACTTTTTTTTTTGATTTCTCATTCGGTATTCGGAGTCCGATTAATCCGAATTCACGTCGGAAAATCTCACATTGGGGTAAGGCGACTTCATACCTAGAGGCTCGAAACTCGAGACCTTTGATTAAGGACAAAAGAGTTCTTGTCATTCCACCACAATTCTTGTTGATATTTGTCATGCACTTGAATTCTTGTTGAATCCCTGTTCGGCAGAGTTAATTGTGATGTACGTTAATTGTTAGACTTTGAATTAAAAGATTTTGTTAAATAATTCATGACGACTTCAATTGCTGTGACTGGTGATTTTTTTTTTTTTTTTTTCGTTGAGACATATGACCTTTTTTTTTGGTCTGATTCAAAGGCTTTTGACGCTAAAAATAGGAAACGAATAAATTGTTCGGTCAAAGAACTATTGAAATATATTATATCACGAAAATGCTGAAAATTATTTGGCAGCAATGGTAGAAGAAATCATTTTCATTTTCCAATACTCTTGAAATTCGCATTTAATGGGATATCCGTATTTACTTAATCCGCTACTTCCCTAGAATATCCCATTTGTTGGTCCGATTTATTTTTGGTGGGTCTTTTTTATTTCTACTACTCCCTCCTTTTACTTTCGGTCATTAAGTATTCAAAAAATAAATTTTTATTTTTATTCGTCACTTTTCACATATTAAATAAAAAATAATTTATTTTTCTGTTTTGTCCTTAGTATTAATTACTTATTTCAAATAAAATTTTAAATTCATTAAGATTATACACCAATTAATATGAGTATCCGTATCATGATAAATTATGTGTTTCATTTTTTATTTCTTAAGAATATACAAAATTAATAGTGGATAAGTAAAAGTGAACGGATGGAGTACTAAATTACGGTGAAATCATAACTTCGCCAAACGGAGAGTAGAAAGTAGAAAACAAAATGCTCTCTGCCAGAAATAAAAAAAACTGAATTCTATCTTTTCCCAAATAATCTAAAGCAACTTTTTTTTTATATTGAATATTCATGATAAAAACATATTTGTAGTATAATTTGGAGAAATTCCATGTTTAACTTGAACAAACGTAACCACTAAGGACTTGACCTTAAAATAAGTGATTTTGATGTATTTAAATTCGATAAATGATAAACAAAACTTATTACTCGTGTCCGGCTATTCAACTTTGAAGTCAACGGTTTTAGCCGTGAAATATCAAAAATTTAACTATATGCATATGATCCATCTATCCCCAAAAAATATGAAAAGTTTAAGAAGTATTAACCCAATTAGTCGTGTCCAGCCAACCACTTAAACTAAAAACAGTCGGTGGAGATATAATGTATGCATAATTTATATATTATATGTGTATAATTATGTATAATGAATATATAATCTATGTATATGATTAGAAAAAGTAAACAATGAATATGACTGTCTATTTATATAAAGATCCCAAAAGATTAGTCCATTTTCTTTCTAACAATCTAAAGATGATATTTAATACAACTGAATATAACTTATATGATTATATTAAAATACTTTGTACCTAAAGTCTTATGTTTGTTCGTAATATATGCATCCAAACCTATTTATCTCGCAGACAATCCTGTTTATTTGACTTTAGTTGCATGAAACTTCATGTTTCCTTGTCAGTTAATTAGAAATAAAACTAGGTCAAGTATAATGAAAATTAAAGAATGACATTACTCAAGCTAAACAAAAGATGATGGGCAAATATATTTGTCGTTTCTCTTGAATCCGTGTTCGAATTAGTTAATTATGACTTATTATTTTAATACTTAGAATTTGAATCGAAGATTTTCATTATTTAATACAGCTGACGCACTTTGATTTGGAGTGAAATAATGACTTCTCTCTTTTTGAGAACTAGTGACTTTATTTAATCTGATTCAAAGGCATATATTTATATACATTTTGTCTCCTTAAAAGATTAAGTTGTCTGGTCATAGAAGTGAAGAACTAATTAAAGTACATTAATTATGTCGCGGGTTAATTTAGCAGCAAGGGAAGAAGCAATTGTACATTTTCTAATGTGGAGATCCGCATTTGACGGCTATCTGTTTTTACTATTCCTCTTATTCCCTTCAATATCCCAATAATTGGACAGAACACATAAATCAATCTTAACACTATTTACTCTAAGTCGTAATGTAAAAAAAAAAAATTAATTCATTTTAAAATTTTCTATTTTGGATCACAAAAAATTATTTATTGTGGAGTACTTGCTATTTGTCTAAGTTATTATTATTTATTTCTTAAATACTTTAACTGACACTCACTATTTGGAGTAGCATAGGTAAGCTTAAAAATAGGTAATAAATCATTTTTGTCTCAAAAATATTAATAACATAAAATAAATTAATTTTGAAAAAACTACTAAATTCTATAAAAAAACACAAACTTCGATAGTGGACGGTGAAAACAAATTAAAATACAATCCTGAAATAAAGGTAAATTTCTATTTCCATATTGATCTAAAATAGTCTTTTTTTTTTTTAATACTGTGAATGTTCAAATACACAAGTTTGTAGTATAATGTGGACAAAAAGATGAACATGTAAGTAGGTGAATACATGAAATTTGTGTTGGCGAGGACGATGGAGATCAGAAGATCGCAATATAATAGTTTACCCAATATTATACTTACTAGTCTTATAGTACGCGCGTTGCGCGTAAACCCATAATAATAATCAGATAAATTATTTTAAATAATATATTTAAAATATAAAATAAAATTATATTGTCATGAAAAAGATGAATATATTATCCAAAAATGGCTAATAGTGAGTCAGTTTTCTAGACAAATTACTAAAAATTTATATTGATTAAATAAACTAAAGTAGATTACTATCTCTTTTAAGTTTCATTCGACTTCTCAACGTGAAAATCAAATTATTTAATTTTAAACTTAAGTTTTGAAAATAAAATTTTAATTTATGAATTTTAGATATTTACAAACAATATTTCTATAATTACGAGTATTTAAAAGAAGCAATTGAAAATCCTTAGCAACAAACTATTAAAATCGTCATCTTTTTTAACTATAAAATACATAAAATAAGAATTAGTAAGAAATAAATAAACACTATCAAATTTTAAATTTCATTCTTCCTGCTTTTATGGAAGAAATAATTTATTATAGTAGATAACTAAAGAATAAATTAAATTTCATAAAACTCAATTTGAATTAATCCAGGCAAAATCAATCAATTAATAAGTCAATTATATATATATATATTATAATTTTGGAATTGTATAGTTCAATATGAAAAGTACATTTATGTTACCTAAGATTTATGTGTAGTTTTTGCGTGCATATTATGTATATTTACACAAAATTACACAATATTTGTTTTGGAGTTTCCTTGTTTGATAAGAATCTTACCTTTTACTTCTTTATTTTCTCTTTTATTTTTGTAATATTTTTTGTCCTTATTTAGTTAAGTTTGAACTCTTAAATATTAGGTAATAATTAAAATTTTACTTAATTTCAAAACCTCAAATATTAGGAAAGTAGCTTAAATTACATATTTATTCAATGCAAAACTTATTTTTAAAAGATAAAAAAGGCGAACGACATTTTGCTAAGGGCCTTCGTGTTTTTAATATTTAATTAATATAAATTAACTATTTTCAGCTCAGGAATTCATGCCTCACATGCTCTTTTACTCAAATCCTACACATAATTTGCTACATATCTAGCTTGTTGCATCTTAACATTCAATGTAAAACATATTTTACAATTAAACTGTAACTTTTGATTTGTCTAAGGTCAAAAGTGAAAATCTCATGTGGAGCAATATAATTCCATCCTTTTTAATTAGTCGTTACTAGTAAGATGATGGAAATAAGAAGATCGATTATTTGAACAAGAAAAAAAAAAAAGAGAAA
>ML414250.1:0-14466 GCA_005239525.1 Nicotiana knightiana | reverse complement strand
GGGGGGGGGGGGGGGGGGAGTGCAAAAGATTGGTCAGGGCATGTTTGAGAAGGTTGGGTGAAAGGCGGTAAAGGGTCAGAAGAGAAGAAGGATTCATATGCATCATATATGTAAAAGTCAAAAGAAGGAAAGTTAAATGATTAGAGGCTTCAGCCCAACATCATTCTCTACCACCGCGTCCCGACTATAAAACTCGTTCTTTCTCCTGACCGTATTCAATGTAAGTGGCTTCACGTTATAAAAATTTAAGTAATGGGGTGAGAAGTTACTGATTCGAGCCTGATAGGGCTCTACTGTAGTACTCCAAAATAATCTCTCTCTCTCTCTACATACACACACACACACAACTGTGGTCTTTTTGCATTTTTTGTTGGATTTACTGATCGAATGTTGGTATGAATTTTCTGTCTTCATATTGTAGTGTTACCATATCCTATGAGGCTGGATTATAGAAATGTAGAAGGAGAGGTAAATGAGGGGATGGAACAATTCAGGGGGTTAGCAACCCTTCCATGTTAATGCTTTTTAATATCTCCAGGCTTTGCATGATTATAGGGAACAAATTACTGTGTTCATTTTAACTTTCCCTTCTTTACCAAGGAGCACAGAAGCTATATACTTCCATTAGGTGAAGAAAATCAACTTCTTCTCTTTTTCTTCCCTTCTGTGCCTTATATTAAGATAGTGATCTGATTCTTTTGCCTTCATTTCTCCTGATATGTTGTTCTATAAAAGAAAGTTGTTTACCTTGAAAATGGTAATTACAATTATATTTGATTATGTGGTTCTAAAAATACGTGATCTATTTTAATACCAGTTGTTTAGGCAGTAGATGCAGAGTGTGAGGTGAGAAAAATGAAATAAGAGCAAAAGGAAACGAGATTACGCAAACCGGGTAACTAAGGGATCGGTCTCGAGGGCGGTCGGAAAGGCCTCGGGGTCGAGCTTTAGAAGCTTGACTAGGGGCTATCGATAACAGTATAACAATATTGAATGCCTTAAGAATGACCTATTTATGATCAATAATGAGCAATAAATGAAGAATAATTCAAGAACACAATAAATGAGAAGCAATAAATCAATGAAGCAATTATAAAGAATGTTTTAGCTAAGGAGCAGAGGATGTTCTTGTTCTTGTATTGAATATCATATCTTTTACAAATTGACAAGGGTCCCCTTTATATATGACGGGGAATCCCAACATAATACATGCGTAATTAATGTAAAGAGATATGGCTGGTGCAACCATTTAATGCCACAGTACGGGCTTGTACTATTTTGTGTATCTTGTCAGCTTTAACCACGTGCCCCTTGGGAACTTCCCGCCTTTCCATGTTGGCCTTCGATATGTGCTGCCTCGAGGTCGAGGACCTCCAATATGCCCCTCAATACCAAAACTCGGGGCATCGAGCCTTCATTCTTATCGAAATGGCCGTGAAATTGGGCTCTCCAATTTTAGCCGTATACAAAAGTTCTGTTTGATTTTGCTTTTCACTTTTGTATACTAATCTTCTGGTAATTTCTGTCATGACATTGAAGGAGGCTGGATTATAGTTATGGAGATATATCCTGGCTTTTCTCTTTTTCGTGGATTATATGAGTTTTCCCAATATGCTTTCAATGCTAATTATATGGGAACAGATGGTATGAGATGGAAAGATTTGAGTGATGGAAAAAATGGGATGAAGGATATCCTAATAATAATGATAGTGCAGTGGTTGGTCTTTCTCTTTCTTGCTTATTACATTGATCAGATTGCATCATCAGGGAAAGATCCCTTATTTTTCTTGTGGAACTCCCGAAAGAAGCCTTCACCTTCCTTCAGGAAACATAGTTTACGAAGGCAGGGTTCTAAAGTTTTCGTACAAATGGAAAAGCCTGATGTTGCCCAGGAGGTAAACATTTAATTATCTGGTGAAAAACATTATGTTTGTTCCTATCTACAAAACTAACCATATGGGACCTCCTTTCAACAGAGGGAGAGAGTTGAACAGTTACTCGAATCAAGTACAAGTCATGCCATCATTTGTGACAATTTGAAAAGGGTTTATCCAGGGAAAGACGGAAACCCTGAGAAATTTGCTGTGAGAGGATTGTCACTTGCTTTGCCTCAAGGGGAATGTTTTGGTATGCTTGGTCCCAACGGTGCTGGCAAAACTACTTTTATTAATATGGTCAGTCCTGTGGTCTGTCTCGTGTTAGCTATATCTTTGTAATTCTTTTAAGTTTTAGCCACTCAAGGATGTGACCTTAATGTGTACATAACTTTAAAACATGTTTTTAGTGCCCTTCATTTTGTAGACAGATGTGCTGTATGCTGATTTTCTGTTTCTTTATTTAGATTGCTAAAACTGAAAACTCTACACCCTTAAGTGACAATTTTCTGCTAACAGATGATTGGGCTCATAAAACCAAGCTCCGGTACTGCATATGCTCAGGGTATGGATATACGAACAGACATGGATATGATATACACCAACATGGGTGTATGTCCGCAGCATGAGTAAGATTCTACTTTTTCTTAAGTTAAGTCGCTTGATCCCTCCCCCTTCCTGCAAAAATTAAGTGTCCTAATACTGATTGTTTTTTCATTTGGAAATTTGCTTCAGCTTACTTTGGGAAAAATTAACAGGAAGGGAGCACCTACTTTTCTATGGAAGGCTTAAAAATCTTAAAGGATCAGTCCTGACACATGTAAGTTAATGGCTCACGTCTTAACTTCTACTTGGGCTTATGAGAAGTGCTTGTAGAATTAGCTTATTGTCCAAAAGCTGTTAGTTTATTCAGCTAAGTTACAGACTATTAGTATAACTGATTACCCCCCTCCCCCCAAGGTCCTTAAAGTACATCTAATCTTCAAGTTTTGGGATGGGAATACGGGCAATGCATTGTATAGGCAACCTGAAAGACAATCTTGATAAACTTGACTCCTCATCCAAAGCAGTAACTTATTTTACTTTTCTGCCTACAGGCAGTTGAAGAATCTCTTAAGAATGTCAACTTATTTCATGGGGGCGTTGCTGACAAGCAAGCTGGGAAATACAGTGGAGGTATGAAGAGGAGGCTAAGTGTTGCAATTTCACTGATCGGAGATCCTAAGGTATGTTAACTCTACCATCCATCCTCATGGGAGACATTCAGAGTTATGTGTATTCATATTCTTGTGGTTTATGAAATATTCCAGGTTGTCTACATGGATGAGCCCAGTACTGGACTGGATCCAGCTTCGCGACATAACTTATGGAATGTTGTCAAACGTGCAAAGCAAGATAGAGCAATTATTCTCACAAGTAATTTAACAATTACTTCTCTTATCTCTTTGTTTCCCCCTTTGACATGAATAAACTATGTGCCCTCAGAGCAGTACCAACCAGTTGTATGAAGGGTTTCTCCAAATTCTGTTCTTTATGAACATTACAAAGTAATCTTTAAAGTACTGATAAATGATAATGGGAAGATATGCATTGTACACCAGTTGGTTGTCATTCCACATTAATTCATTAGTGAATTTTACATCCCAGCCCAGCATACATTGGACATTGCACACCTGAACTCTTCCTAGTTCCTTTCTTAGCACTGGTTAATGAGATCATTAATACGACTACTCATAAGGATAACCATTTCAGCCCATTCCATGGAAGAAGCAGAGCATCTATGTGATCGACTAGGAATATTCGTTGATGGCAGCTTGCAGTGCATAGGAAATCCCAAAGAGGTACTTTCAAGCTTTTCGATATTTTCAAAATCCTGTATATTTCCGTTTTTGGTGCACTCAGGTAAAAGAACCGCGTTCAACTGAACCCATAACTTTTGATGTGGGGTATAAATTTATATACAAAAATCCATTAAAGTTGGAACAAATAGTAGATCTGAACTAATAACTTTAAAAATATAATGGGTTCAATACTAAAAACCTTAAAGTTGAACCCATAAACTTTGAATCTTAGATCCGCCTCTGGGTGCACTGGATTAATACTGTGCCTTCTCTAGCTGTTGTGAGATTATGGTGTCACATATTCTACTGATACGAGTAATAATGTGTGCCTAAGTAAGAAAGAAGGGAAATGGAGACTTATAGCTTGTTTGGCCAAGCTTCTAAAATCAATTTATTTTGAGAAGTGCTTTTCTCAAAAGTATTTTTCAGAAAAGTGCTTTTGGTGAGAAGCAGTTTGTGTTTGGCTTATTAATTTGAAAAACACTTTTGAGCAGTAATTAGTGTTTGACCGAGCTTTTGAAAATAACTTTTAAGTGTATTTTTCTCAAAAGTGCTTCTCTGAAAAGTGCTTTGGGAGAGAAGCTACTTTTTTCTACTTCTCAAAACTGCTTCCGCTTCTCCTCAAAAGCACTTTTTTCCATCTAAAAGCTTGGCCAAACACCTCAATTTTTGGCCAAAAGCCAAAAAAAAAAAGCTTGGCAAACATGCTAAAATTTGCTTATTTTGAGAAGTGATTTTTTTAAAAGTATTTTTGGTGAGAAGCAATTTGTGTTTGGTTAATTAATTTTAAAAATACTTTTGAGCAACAATTAGTGTTTGGCCAAGCTTTTAGAAAGTGCTTTTAAGTGTACAACAACAAAAACAACAAATCCAGTATGTTCCCAACATGTGGTGTGTGGGGAGGATAGTCTGTATGCAGACCTTCTTACCTAATACAGGTAGAGAGGCTGTTTCCAATAGACCCTCAGCTCAGGAAGGGTAAGAAGAAGAAGGGGAAAGCAAGAAAGGAAGAAACAACGAAGAGAAAAGACAAAAGGAGAGATAAATGATAAGTAGTACCAAATAATAGCAACAACGAATACAATACCTGAGGCGAACAAAACCACATAACGCAATAAAAATTTAAGAATATGAAGGGACATTCGTGCTACTAAGACTATGGGAGAGCAACTAAAAACTACTCACTAATCTTCTACCTTAATCCTCGACCTGCACACCCTCCTATCAAGGGTCGTGTCCTCAGTGAGCTGAAGCAGCGCCATGTCCTGTCTAATCACCTCTCCCAAATACTTATTAGGCCTACCTCGGCCTCTTCTCAAACTCGCCATGGCCAACCTTTCACACCTCCTAACAGGAGCATCAATGCTTCTTCTCTTAACATGTCCGAACCATCTCAGCCTCGACTCCCGCATCTTGTCCTCCACAAATGCTACTCCCTCTCTGTCCCGGATAACTTCATTATTAATCTTATCTCTCCTGGTATACCCATACATCCATCTCAACTTCCCCATCTCTTCTACTTTCACCTTCTGCACGTGGGAGTTCTTGACTGGCCAACACTCAGCCCCATACAACATAGTTTGTCGAACCACCACTCTATAAAACTTACCCTTAAGTATTGGCGGCGCATTCTTATCACATAAAACAGCGGAAGCGAGCCTCCATTTCATCCATCCCGCTCCGATGCGATGTGCGGCATCTTCGTCAATCTCCCCGATACCTGGTCTAAAGGAGACAATTGTTTGCAGGCTTCGAGAATTGACAGGTTCCTTATCTCCAATGATTGGAATGACTCTTTTAATGCTGTGAGACAAATTGCCTTGCCTAAGGTGATTTTAGATCATAGACCAATTATTTTGGAGAGTGGTGATTGGGATGCAACTCCTTCCTTCTTTAAGTTTGAAAACATGTGGCTTCAATCATAAGGATTTCTAGGCAAACTAAAGAGCTGGTGGCAGAATTACACATTCACTGGTAGTGCTGATTTTATCCTTATGCAAAAGCTAAAAAGCCTAAAGAAGGATATCACTACCTGGAACAGGTAAGAATTTGGGAAGGTGGAAACCAGGAAAAACAGGGCACTAGAGGAACTCATGGCACTAGAACAGGCTGCAGAAGACAGTCAGTTGACTTTATCTGAGGCTAACCAAATTGTTAGTATAAGAATAGAACTACAACAGTTAGCCAAAGCAGAAGAAATTTCATGGAGGCAAAAATTAAGGTGTCTTTGGCTTAAGGAAGGGGACATAAATACCAAGTACTTCCAGAAGATTGCCAACTCTCACAGAAGAAGCAATTGCATAGACAAACTCATGGTCGGGGATGAGAGCGTAGAAGATAAGGAGCAGATAAAGCAGGAGACACTGGATTTTTTTGAAAACTTGTACACTGAGCAGGAAAGTTGGAGGCCATCTGCTAATTTTGAAGAAATTGCAACCATTACAGAAGAAGAAAAGGAGGGGTTGGAGGCATCTTTCAATGAGGAGGAGGTTCTTGCAGCTATTAACTCTAGTGCTCCTGACAAAGCACCGGGGCCCGACGGGTACACAATGGCTTTCTACCAGCACTCATGGGAGTTCATTAAACATGACATACTTGCAGCTATGAGTTACTATCACCAGCAATGTTGGGTGGTTAGGTCATGTAATGCATCTTTCATAGCGCTCATTCTTAAAAAGAAAGGGGCAATGGAGTTAAGGGACTATAGACCAATTAGTCTAATTGGTAGTGTATACAAGATCATAGCTAAAGTCCTAGCTGAAAGGTTGAAGAAAGTGATGGGAAAATTGGTCTCAAATCAACAAAATGCATTCATCCAAGGAAGGCAGATTACAGATGCTTCGTTGATAGCCAACGAGGTCCTTGATTGGCAGTTAAAGCAAGGGGATGCAGGGATTCTATGTAAGCTGGACATAGAAAAAGCCTTTGATCAACTTAACTGGTCCTACCTTATTTCCATTCTCAGGCAAATGGGATTTGGTGAAAGATGGTTAAAATGGATCAAGTTCAATATCTCCACTGTGAAGTACTCCATTCTAATCAACAGGTGCTCAGTTGGTTTTTTCTCTCCACAAAGGGGATTGAGACAGGGAGACCCACTTTCACCATTCCTATTCATATTAGCAATGGAAGGACTCAGTAAGATGTTGGATAAAGCTAAGCAACTGCAATGGTTGAAAGGTTTTGATGTTGGGAGACGAAACACGATCAACATTTCTCATTTGCTCTATGCAGATGATACTTTGATTTTCTGTGGGGCAGACAGAAGTCAACTGCTCTATCTAAATGTAACCCTTCTTATATTTGAAGCTATTTCAGGCCTTCACATTAACATGCTCAAAAGTGTAATCTACCCTGTTAATGAGGTGCATAATTTAGAAGACTTGGCTGGAATTTTAGGCTGCAGTACTGGATGTTTACCAACTACTTACCTAGGACTTCCACTAGAGGCAAAGTTCAGGTCAGAAGCTACATGGAGTGAGGTCATTGAGAAATTTGAAAAGAAACTTGCTTCTTTGCAGCTGCAGTATTTGACTATGGGTGGAAGACTAACTCTAATCAGTAGTATCCTAGACAACATTCCAACCTACCAGATGTCACTCTTTCCAATGCCTAGTAAGGTCCTGAAGCAGCTTGACAAGATCAGAAGGAACTTTCTATGGGAAGGGACTAAAGATGGTCACAAGTTTCACCTGGTAAAGTGGTCTAAAGTTATCTTACCAAAGCACCAAGGTGGACTAGGGGCCAGGGACTTAGCTTTGCACAACAAATGCTTATTGATGAAATGGCTTTGGAGATATACGCAGGAGGAGCAGAGCCTATGGAAGAAAGTTGTCAATGCCAAACATGGAACCCAAAGCCACTGGTGCACCAAACTATCTATAGTACCACACGAAGTTGGAGTTTGGAAGAGCATCTGCAAACTCTGGGAGGAGTTCTCACAAAACCAGCACTTCGCAGTTGGAGATGGACAACAAATAAAATTCTGGAAGGACAAATGGCTAGGGAACACACCCCTAAGGAATGACTACCCTGCTCTCTTTCAAATGGTTAGTGACCCAGACTCAACAGTTCATCAGTGCAGAGAAGGCAACTCATGGAACATAACATTTAGAAGGAACTTGCAAGATTGGGAATATGAGGATCTGCTCAGACTTCTTTCCTCACTCAACAATTTCTCAAGCAACACTCTAGTATCTGACCAGTTCAAATGGGGTAGTGCAGATGCAGGAAAGTACTCAGTCAAAGCAGCCTACAAGCTAGCAGGAACTCACAATGTAATAACAAACCATTGGCCTTGGAAGTTAATATGGAAAATCAAGTTGCCACCCAAAGTCATCTGCTTCAACTGGACTGCACTTTATGAGGCTTGTCTGACACAAGACAACTTAGCCAAGAGGAATTTTCAGATTGTGAATAGATGCTACATGTGCCAGAGGGAGGCAGAAACTCACAACCATCTTTTTCTTCAATGCCCTGTTGCAACAGATTTATGTAGTATGTTTATATCACTCTTTGGACTTAGATGGGTCATGCCACATAATATCAGGGATGCTTTTGAGTCTTGGAGTTACTGGAAAGTTGATAGCACCATCAGGAAAGTATGGAAGATGATACCTGCAGCTATTTTTTGGAGCATTTGGAATGAGAGAAACAACAGGTGTTTTGATGGAGTATCAACTTCTCCCAACAAACTCAAGGCTAGATGCCTCATGTATTTGTATAGCTGGGCTTATCTATCCCCTATAGACTCCCCTGATAGTTTTTTGAATTTTGTTAGCTCCCTAGTACTAGTATAAACATTTGTAAGGAGCTAACAATTGCTACACTCTTTTGTAATTTATGCATCTTCTTGATGCCAGTAATGAAACCAATTACTTCATCAAAAAAATTGTTGCAATTTTGGATATCACCCTTGTTCTTGTAAAGCGGAAGCATTGTACTCCACCTCCATTCTTCGGGCATCTTTTTCGTCTTAAAAATAACATTAAACAGCCCAGTGAGCCACTCCAAGCCTGCTCGCCCCACGCTCTTCCAGATTCCACCGGGATTTCGTATGGCCTCGTCGCTCTGCCCCTGTACATCTTACACATCGCCCCTTCCACCTCCTCTAACATTAAAAAGTGCTTCTAAGTGTATTTGCTCAAAAATATTTTTCAAAAAAGTGTTTTTAGGTGAAGCTACTCTTTTCTGCTTCTCAAAAACTGCTTTTGCTTCTATTTAAAAGTACTTATTTTACTTTTAAAAGCTTGGCCTAACAGCTTAACTTTGGGAGAAAAGCACTTTCGGTAAAAAAAAGCTTGGCCAAACAGGCTATTAGTAGTCTAATAAGCTGTAAAAAGTAATGATTGCCACGGCTGAGTAAAAGTATATACTCTCTTTTGTTCTACCATCTGCTTCTTTTTTATTCTCAAACTGGTCTGACCATTTATTCTCCTATTGGATACCAGTTGAAGGCAAGATATGGAGGGTCTTATGTGTTTACAATGACAACATCATCAGATAATGAGGAAGAAGTGGAGCACATGGTGCGACACCTATCCCCAAATGCCAACAGGATATACCATATATCTGGGACACAGAAGTTTGAGTTGCCAAAGCAAGAGGTTAGAATTGCAGACGTATTTCAAGCTGTTGAGAAAGCAAAGAGTAAATTCACGGTTTATGCTTGGGGTTTGGCTGATACAACTTTAGAGGACGTGTTTATCAAGGTTGCTCGCGCTGCTCAGGCTTTCAATGTTCTCTCTTAACATCCATATTAGCATTTAGCACCAATGTCGGCCATATTTTATTGTGGCTCAAGTTTTTCATTTTGTGATGATTTTTTTAAATCACTGTCATACATTTGTGTTACTACATATATTTTTTTTTGATACATTGGAAAAAAAAATGTAAATATCATTTGTAAAAATACAGTTCGCTTCTCAACATTTGTTTCATATAGAAGTGTCAACGACTCAAAAAATTTCCGTATGTCTATATACTTCTTGTTTCTTATTGAAATGACTACTCAGAGATACGTAGCATATAGACTCTGCAGAAAGTTAATTTTTGGTGAGAGTTTGAAAGCCATGAAAGAAAACTATGAGAAGAGATGAGAGAAGTGTGATGATTTCTTTCTTCCCAAGTGAACCATAACAACCAATATGTCATTTTGTCGAAGTTAGAGTTCTTTTTCAGTGGTCAGAGCATTGGATCTGGAGGAAAAGCCAAATAATAGCAAAAGCCCGAAAAAGGGTACGTCCAACTGCAGCCAAGGCAGAGAAGAGTTCAAAAGCAGGATGTGCAAATTCTTTTGAAACTAACAACCCAACTGAAACTTGAACCTGAAGATGTACATAATCATAGGGCCA
Organism: Nicotiana knightiana; assembly: GCA_005239525.1. Classification (NCBI taxonomy): domain Eukaryota; kingdom Viridiplantae; phylum Streptophyta; class Magnoliopsida; order Solanales; family Solanaceae; genus Nicotiana; species Nicotiana knightiana. The sequence goes on along the minus strand of ML414250.1, from coordinate 4,398 downwards.
AGGTGAGCTGAGGAAGAGGAGAACATAAAGAAGCTCTATTAGAAAATTCTGGTCAGGTAAAGAGAGAAGCCATTGATTTTCAAATAGAGCTTCTTTATCATAGGACAAAGGTGAGCTGAGGAAGAGCAGTTCCATGGCTTCTCTCTCTCTCTCAAAGTTTCAGTTTTTGCTGAGTAAGGAAGTTAGTTGATGCACTTCATATGCAAGAACAAATGAAGTCACGTCTTTTCCAGGTTAATTTGTTTTTAAATATTTGCCCCTTCTTTTTTTGGTTAAAATTACTTTACATGCCACAGAATCACAGAATCTTGTCCACTAGAGTAGAAAGTTCCAAGGTCAATATGGATTAGGGTGTCGAAATCTGTCCTCCTTTTTGCCTTTTCCTGGAGAGACTTTTTACAAATTTAAGTGTCATAGCATGATGAACTTAAGTAAAAATAGCACGGACTAGTTAGTTTTCGGACTGGTCATTTAAAAATAGTCAGTATTTGTCAAGTTATTAAAAAATAGCCATTATTTTACTGCAACAGAGACCGGTCCAGCATAATATACTGGAGTTCGGTGCACCTGTGTATGAACTTCCAGCATATATTATGCTGGAACTCCAACACGCGGAAAGTTCCACCATAATATACTAGAGATTCGAGCACCTGTGTATGAACGTCCATCATATTATACTGGACCGGAGTTCCAGCATAATCTAGTATACTTATGCTGGAACTCCAGTATAATGTATTTTCCGGATTTTGAACAGTGTTTTCATTCAGATTTATCTTTACATGAAAAGTGGCTAATTTCGATTACTTTTGAAAGTGTGGCTATTTTTGAATGACCACTTGTAAATCTGGCTATTATTGAATTTCAGGATTGTCTCTACAAGTTGTTTCGCATCTTTTCTATGGTATTTAGCTTGATTGTTATAAGTAGGGGTATACATAGGTCGGATTGGTTCGGATTTTTCAATTATCAAACCAAATCAATAGTGTCAGGTTTTTAAATTTATAAACCAAACCAAACCAACAAAGTCATATTTTGCAATCTCGGTTTTTCTCGGGGTTTTCGGATTTTTTTTTCCCGATAAAGTTTTCATAACATAAAATATGTAACTTGTGCTCCAAATATTTCTTAAGTCCTAGTAAAATACAACTATATAATGTATTTTCCAATAAACTAACACAATAATATGAGATAAATTATAGCTTTATACTAAAATATTCATTAACAAAAATAAAATAATAAAATTACATAAAACAAATATTGCTAATTAATAAGCTATAATAAAATTAACATAATCTAAAAATACTATTTAGGTCATGCTAAAATAAGTATAGCTAATAGGTATTAATATTACTTACATCACTAAGCACTAACGAAAAAGATAAACTAAGTTATGCATTTTCATTATAAACCAATGTAAAACTAAAATAATTATCCAAAACTATCGCCATTCCTAGTATTGAATTGAATTTCTTTTATTAGCATTAGTATTGATTTGAACAATTTGTTTGAGTTACTACATTTAGAGGCTTTCAAATTTATTTGCCATCGAAGAATGTTAAGTCTAAACTTGAAATAATACATTAAAAGATAAAATTATGAAAAAGGTTAAGAAATATTTATAAATTACACTACAATAAATATTTATATGTATAAAATATTTTTAAAAATTATATAAATGTATTATCGGGTTGGGTTGGTTTTGGTTTGACTTTTTTTAGTTAAAATCAAACCAAACCAATTATGGTTGAGTTTTATTTTGAGGCTTTTGCATCTATACCCGCTTTTTAGCTCACATTTTAACTTATACCCGCTTTGCGAAAAAAATTGCAAGCGTACCCACTTTTCGCATAAGCTTCAGGCATACGGACTTGAAGTAGTAAAAACAATCACACAAACTTTAGCATTCTAGGCTTTTTCAAAAACTTCAGCAGAAGTGCTGAAGTTACTTAGTTCATTTGTAAAAACTTCAGTACTAAATAAGCTGAAGTTGTGTCCTGGATTAATTAGTTTTGTCATAAAGCTTTTTCAAAAACTTAAGCATCTTCTACTGAAGTTAATTAGTTTATTTGTAAAAACTTCAGCACTCTATATGCTGAAGTTTTGTCCTGGCTTCATTCGTTTTGTCGTCATTAGCTTTTTGAAAAACTTCAGCAGAAGATGCTGAATTTATTTAGTTTAGTTTCAAAAACTTCAGCATCTTCTGATGAAGTTAATTAGTTCATTTGTAAAAACTTCAGCACTCTATATGCTGAAGTTTTGTCCTGGGTTCATTCGTATTGTCGTCATTAGCTTTTTGAAAAACTTCGGCAGAATATGCTGAAGTTATTTAGTTTAGTTTCAAAAACTTCAGCATCTTTTGCTGAAGTTAATTAGTTCATTTGTAAAAACTTTAGCATTCTATATGCTGAAGTTTGTCCCGGGTTCATTCGTTTTGTCATCATTAACTTTTTGAAAAAATTCAGCAGAAGATGCTGAAGTTATTTAGTTTAGTTGTAAAAACTTCAGCACCCAATATGCTGAAGTTTTATCCTGGATTCAATAGTTTCTCATAAAAAGCTTTTTGAAAAACTTCAGCAGAAGGTGCTGAAGTTATTTAGTTAAGTTGTAAAAACTCCAGTACTAAATAAGCTGAAGTTTAGTTTTGCAATAAAGCTTTTTCAAAAAGCTGAAGTTTTGCACATGTATTAGGAAAGCGGCGCATGAAGTTGTAAAAATTAGGGTATAGGTTAAATAATTTTAAAAATATGAGTATAGGTTAAATGAAGGCGACCAAATAGGGCGCCCCGTGTAATTTCTACTTTTATTTTCCAATGCCAAACAAAATCAAACCAAACCATATCGAAATTTTTTTCCGATTTAACTCGGATTATCGATTTGGTGCGATTGATCGGTTTTGTTTATACACCCCTAGTTATAAGTACTTGGCATGACTCACACGGAAACCAAGGTTTGAAAGATATAGTAGGTTAATAAATTTTTATACGTTATTTCTATGGGTTTTTTTTCTTTCTATTGATGGGTTTGCGAATAAAAGTTTCAAATTAGTAACTGAAAAGTAAAGAAAGTTAAATAATAAGATGTATGGATAAATGCACTTGATAATGTGAGATTTTTTTTGTGAAAAACCGTATAAATTTGGTCCAAAACTGACTTTCCTGAAATATGTGTCAGCCTGAAAAACCGTATAAATTTGTATTTTGTACAAGCAATTTCTGAGCTTGTCTACTACATGAAGTTAATTGAATATATGCTTGAACAAGCAATTTCTCACTTTCAAATCAGAGGGGAATCACATGTTTGGCCTCGATAAGATCCTATATAAGTCAACTAACAAATCACGTCCATCGGAAGTTTATTGTGATCTTCACTTGATCTTAGTATTTTGTGATAACTAATTGTTTATGTTCTTAAACCCCCGAAAAAAATGTAAGGATGGACAACATGATCATTTTGCTTAACCCTTAAGTAGCAGAAGAATCAACCTAAATAGTCATCAACCCAACTATTTAAACTAAAAATAGTCCGTGGATATATATATATATGCACAAGTTATGTAGGAATTGTTACACAAATAGCCGGACAGATTCAATGTTTACTTTTTCTAGCCGGTATACATAGATTATATGTTAATTATACACAGTTATACATATGTTATGTACGAATTATACATATAATATACATCCGTCGACTATTTTTAATTTAAGAGAATTAATTCTTCATTTATGTATTATATGTGTATAGTTATATATAATCAATGTATATTACTAAAAAAAAGTAAACAATTAATATGAACGGCTATTTGTGTAAAGATCCCCACTAATATTCAGGAATTAGTAGCAATGATACTGTATTTAGCGTTCATACTAAGTCGATTTATTACTTTACTAATTTCATATTAATATAAGTAAATCTTCAGTCAACTATTTATACGACTGACCAATAAATAAAATTTATTAATAAATTATATACAAAAAGAAAGACCGGGTAATGCAGTTTCATGAATAAATTTCAATAATTTTTGTAAATGCTAAAAATTAATGTTGTTTCATAATTTAACTACTATGTTATGAATACAAATTAATGTTGTTGCATAACATAGCAGTCTTAAACTGCAAATTATAGGAGAATAATATTTTCGTCATTTGATTAGTTTCTGGCAAACCAAATTTTGGATAGGATAATTTAAAGCAACAACTGTCACACCTCCCTTTTTCTTTACCCCGCAATTAATGAGGGGCAATAAGGGAGTCTTTCCACTTTAAGTGACATTATTCAGATTTGGGATTTATTTGTTTATTTCAGAGTCGTCATCCGGATTTTTGACGATGCTCCGGTACACCGTGTTATTTAAAAATCCCAAACCGAGAAAATTTTGACTCTGTTTTAATTTGTCTGCGA
>ML414249.1:21915-44499 GCA_005239525.1 Nicotiana knightiana | reverse complement strand
TATATATATATATATATATAACTATGCAGGCTGAGGAAGCCGCCATGAACATCTACTAATATACAAAATATACAAGACTCGTCTACAAGACTCGTCTACAAGCCTCTAAAGATAACTGAATTGTACCATGGTCAGGACAGAGCCTCGATCTACCCATCAAACCTGTATATATAAAATGGAATCAAGGTCTATACCTGGTAATTCCGAGGAAGTGGAGCTTACCAACGAAGATGATGTTTGACTCTGTCAGCTGGGAGGGTCTGTCCAACTGTCAATGAGGACCTGCATGCATGAAATGCAGTGTCCCTGGCTAAAGGGACGTCAATACAAAATAATGTATCGAGTATGTAAGACAAAAGAATAATTGAAAGCTGAAATTGAACTGATAATATAATAACTGGAAATAACTAGGAGTCAAAGATAATCGGAAGATATGCTTACCTGCTGATACTGACTCAACTCTCTCAATATAGTAAGTAAAATAGTTGTCCGGCCTTATAAGGCTCGGTATGTGTAACTGCTCTGCCGTAGTAGGCTCGCTCATAGGCTCTCAGCACTACTAGGGTCAGTATCTCGGCCATTCTGGGCTCACTCATAGGCGCTCGACCACAGTAGGATCGGAATATAACTTACCATCTGATCAGAGGTTGCCTAATAGGGGCCTGCCCATCGATTATAGCTCGATGGTGGTTAAAATACTGTAATACTGTATATATGTAGACTCTCTGCTCTCTTGGCTAACGGAAGACAAAACTAAATTGAATATGAAGTCCTGATAAGGGAGAATGCTGTAACTTATGAGACTAGGAAAATGTACATAAATTCAGGAATATGAACTTCTCTTTATGTCTCGTTATCAAACACATGTAGTTACTGGATCATGCCAAAATGAAAGAAAGGTTTAGCCTTAACATACCTTAACTCTACTGAATCCTTACTACGTTCCAAGAAATTCTTCAAAACACTCAATTCAATCTACCACAGCATAAGGATATTCAAAATCAGTGTTGAGTAAAGGCTAAGTTAGAAACTTAAGCTAGTAGCTCGTTTACGAAAATTTGGGCAGCATCCCCCCTGTAACAAGGCCCTCCTCCAATACCATTGTAACGACCCGGTCGGTCGTTACATAGAACCTACAGTATAGTTACTGTTATTTCCTTGTCGTAGCTTGGTTAAACTGTTCTTGATGTGTTAGAATTGGTAGGCTCCGAATCGGAATAATTATAATGAGAATTTAGTCACTTAGTCTTTAAAAATGGCCTTAGAGTTGGAAAAGTCAACTGAGAGTTGACTTATTGGTAAATGACCTCGAAATGCAGATTTTATGGCACGGATAGCTTCGTTAGGTGATTTGGAACTTAGGAGTGTGTTCAGAATATTTTTGTGAGGACCGATGTAGAATTAGGCTTGAATTGGCAAAAGTTAGTTTTTGGTAATTTCCGGTCGGTGGTGGAACAGGTTCGTAATGTCATTTTGGATATGTCTGCAAACTTTCAGGTTAATTGGAGTTGTTTTGGATAGTTTCGGCATCGTTGGTGGATTTTAGAAATTTCAAAGTTCTTGCGCTTGAATTTGATGTGATTTTGGTGTTTTGATGTTATTTTTAGTGTTTCGGGAGTACGACTAAGTTTGAATGATCATATATGATATGTTGATATATTTGGTTGGGGTCCCGAGGGGCTCGTGATTGATTTCGGATGGTTAACGGGAAGTTCGAAGTTGGAAATTTGCAGCAAACAGTTGCTGGTGTGAATTCACTGTTGTTTTCGCACCTGTGGATGTTTGATCGCTGGTGCAGGCCCGCAGGAGCGCAGAAGGCTCTGCAGGTGCAAGATTGAGCCAGCCCAGGAGAGCATCGCAGATGCAGAGACTTGATCGCACCTGCGAGGTCGAAGGTGCGGAAGTGGAGCCATAGGTGCGGAGTTTGATCGGTTTAATGAAAAGTCGCAGGTGCGGTTGATTTGACCTCGGGTGCGAGTCGGGAGGTGCGCTAATAAGGCCGCATGTGCGGAAGTACCTGGGAAGAAAGTATAAAAAGGAGACTTCGCGAATTTTAACCCTTTTTCCACCATTGTTGTGCGGGTTCCCAGGTTTTTGAGGGATTTTGAAGAGGGAAACATTGGTGAATCATTGAGGTAAGATTTTTGGACTCATTAACTCGATTATAGGTGATTAAAGACCTTCATATGAGTGTTAAATTCATGAAAATCGGTAGAAAAAGGTGGAGTTAGAGCTTTAGATTATGAGACCTTTAGGGGTCGATTTGAGGGGTCAAACGAACTCCAATTTTAGTGTTCTTTATATGTACGGACTCGTGAGAGGATGAAGAACATTTTGGTATAAATATTGTCGAGTTCCGAGATGCGTGCCCGGGGGGTCGGGTTTTGGCTAAATTCGGATTTTATGCTAAAATTGGTACTTTTCAATTGGAATTCATTCCTTAAGCATAATTTGATGATAAGAATCTGAACTTGGTAGATTTAGAGCGCTCGAAAGTTGATTCGAGAGGCAAGCGGGTTGCAGAGTCAGTTTTCGGGCTAGTTTGAGGTAAGTAATGTCTTTAAATCCTGTCCTGAGGGTATGAAACCCCAGACTTTGCATCCTTCCACGGATTTTGGAATGCAAAGATTGGAAATTTGGAAATATATTCCTTTTAGGTAACTATTGAGTTGCAAACCAGATTTTAAAGGCTTTGATTAATAGTATTGATTTTTGATATAATTTGGGCTGCAAGCCATGTTTTGGGCCTAGTGCTGATCTGTTTACCACTTGGGGGCTGTTTTTACTATTTTCCTCACTTGATATGTTATGATTTCCACTCAGTCTTTTCTTCATAAGTGTTTTCACACTCAGAGTATTTTGATATTATTTCTTAAAAATGAAACACTGTTTTGGGTCGAGAACCCGGTACAATGATGGCCCGAGTGACATGTTGAGAGTGTCTGACTGAGTGAGGCTGCAGGCCAATATTGTGAGGATGGTATGATATGATAGAGGCCGAGGGCCAATATTGTGAGTGATTTATGCCATGATGTGGCTTGTTATAGCGCTTGGGCTGTAGGAGCCCCTCCAGAGTCTGTACACACCCCTAGTGAGTGCAGGTACCTACTGAGTGCGAGTGATGCTCGCGGGGCTGATACTGAGTGACTCTGAGGTTGCCCGCTGGGCTGATACTGAGTGATGGTGAGGTGTTAAGGGAAACTGTTACAAGAAATGATTATGGCCCGAGGGGAAGATTTATCATGATTTTACTGAGTTTTTGACTGTGATTCACTTCGTTTTTCAAACTTATTTTACTGAGAGTTTTACTGAGATATATTGAAATTATACCTGTTTCAAAGGATTTCTGGAAATTGGTTTTCGAAATTATGTATTTGATGAATACTTTATGGTGACTCGGTGTTTTACTGTTTTTGTGAATTGGTGTATCTGTGCTGCGTGTTTCGTATTTCTCAGACTGTGATTTATTTTCGTTACTACTAAGTTGGCGTACTCATCATTACTCCCTGTGCCTCTGTGCACAGATCCAGGTAACGGTTCGGAGCAGTAGTTGTCTTCGTTCGTATTCAGCAGCTTACGGGATTTCGAGGTAGTTGTTCAGCGTCCGCAGCTTCTCCATTTCCCTTCCTTTATTAGTATTAGTATTTATTTCATAGACATTGATTAAGACATTACTAGAGTTAGTTTTATTTCTTAGATGCTCTTGACCATGTTGATTCCAGTCTTGGGAGAGTTGTTTAGACTGTTAGATTATTATGGGGGCGTAAAGACTTAAAGAGATTATTTAATGTTTTGTTTGATTCTTATTTTTTATTTTTGAAGTATTATAATAGAACGAATGAGTAATTAGGTGATGGTTGGCTAGCCTAGTTCCACGATAGGCTCCATCACGACCGGTTAGGATTTGGGGTCGTGACAAGTTGGTATCAGAGCTCTAGGTTACATAGGCCTCAACGGTCTTGAGTCGTTTCAATAGAGTCTTGCAGATCGGCGCGGAGACGTCTGTACTTATCTTCGAGAGGCTATAGAACTTTTATGAAAAAACCTCATTTTTCTTGAACTCTTTCGTGCCAATCTATTGGTTCTTAAAATCTAAACTCATGTTGTTTCATTCTCTCACCGATGGTGAGGACACGCAATACCGATCGGGGTGACCAGACACCAGCCAGACCCACAAGGGGTCGGGGTCGTGGTGGAGTTAGGGGACCAGCCCGTGCAGTAGCTGGGACAGTACCATAGGATCCCCATGTCATTCAGGATCAGGTTCCCGCCGAGGGTACTCCAGCGGGACAGGCTCAGGCACCAGTAGTGCCTATGGTTATTTCGGGTCTTCAGGAGACCCTGGCTCAGATATTGACGGTGTGTACTAGTTTAGCTCAGGAAGTTGCTATGTCTACTACTGCCACTGCAGCTCAGGCCGGGGGAGATATTCAGACTCCAGCTGCCCAGACACCTGAGCTGGCTGTATGGGGTATTCAGGCACCGGGGGTACTCCCAGGCCAGTCGGTTGCCCTAGTTCAAGACTGTGTGGTTCCTGCTATGCCTAAGGATGAGCAGTGCAGGCTGGAGAAGTTCAACAGACTTCAGCCTCCAACTTTCTAGATAAGTGCCAGAGGATACTACATACTGCGGGTATTTTGGAGACCAGCGAGGTCTCATTTGCTACATTTCAGTTTGTTGGTGCTACTTTCACTTGGTGGGAGGCATTTGAGAGGCGTAGGCCGGTCGATTCAACATCACTCACCTGACAGCAGTTCTCCACGTTCTTTTTAGAGAAGTATGTTCCTCAGTCCCACAGAGAGGAGCAGCGTAGACAGTTTGAGCAGCTGCGCCAGGGAGAGTTGTCAGTTACTCAGTACGAGATGAGGTTTTTCGAGTTGGATAGACATGCTTCGGAGTTGGTCCCTACTGACAGGGAAAGGATCAGGAGGTTTGTAGATGGTCTCACGTATCAGCTTCAGATTTTGATGACCAAGGAGAGAGTGTCTAGAGCTACATTTGAGCAGGTAGTTGACATTGCTCGGGATATTGAGTCGGTTCGTAGGAAGGAAGGTGAGGAGAGGGAGGCCAAAAAGCCTCGGGGATCAGGTAGCTTCAGTGGTGCCCCTTCTAGAGGGCAGTTGCCGCACAACAGAGGTCATCCATTTAGACCTCCATAGCCAGTTCGCCCAGCTTATAGTGGTGTATATTCGCGACAGGGTCCTCACAGCTCTCATCAGGGTCGTTCATCTTTAGTGCCCTTCCAGCTCAAAGCTCTGCCCGAGCATCATCTCATCAGGGTTCTTCTATGCATGGTTCATCTGGTGGTTATCATGGTGGCAGGGGTTCTCGTCAGTTTTCATCTCCAGCTCCAGTTGGTTGTTATGAGTGTGGAGAGTTCGGACATGAGTGGAGACAGTGTCCCCGTCGTCCTGGTAGTTCATCTCAGTAGAGGGTTCAACCCTCAACTTCAGCCCCAGTCACTTCACCACCTACCCAGGCAGCCATGGGTGGTGGTCAGGCAGCTAGAGGCCGCCCTAGAGGGGAGGTCGATCAGGTGGAGGCCAGCCATGCATTTATGCACTTCCGGCTAGGCCTGATGCTATGGCCTCAGATGCGGTGATTATAGGTACGATATCAGTTTGTCACAATGATGCTTTGGCTTTATTTGAAAATGGTTCCATGTACTCGTATGTTTCATCTTATTTTCCTCACCTTCTGAATATACCCCGTGAGTCTTTAGTTATGTCTATTAATGTTTCGACTCCGGTGGGTGATACTATTGTTGTGAACCGTGTGTATCGGTCATGTCTTATATTATTGGGGTTCTGGAGACCTGAGTGGACTTGATGTTACTCAGTATGGTTGATTTTGATGTAATTATGGGCATGGATTGGTTATCACCATGTCATGCTATCCTCGATTGTCATGCTAAGACCGTGACCCTAGCTATGCCCGGAGTTCCGAAAGTTGAGTGGAGAGGGTCTATAGAGCATATGCATAGCAGAGAAATTTCTTATTTGAAGGCTCAGTGTATGGTTGAGAAAGGGTGTGAGTCTTATCTTTCTTTCGTGAGGGATATTAGTAGTGAGACTCCTTCTATCGATTGTGTTCCTGTGGTCCGTGATTTTTCGGACGTATTCCCTTCAGACCTGCCAGGCATGCCACCTGATAGGGATATTTATTTTGGTATTGACTTGGTGCCAGACACCCAACCTATCTCTATTCCACCTTACCGCATGGCACCAGCGGAGTTGAAAGAATTGAAAGAACAACTTCAAGAACTCTTAGATAAGGGGTTCTTTCGGCCTAGTGTGTCACCTTGGGGTGCACCGGTGTTGTTTGTGAATAAGAAAGACGGCTCCATGCGTATGTGTATTGATTATAGGAAGCTGAATAAGGTTACGGTAAATAACCGATATCCTTTGCCCCGTATTGATGACTTGTTTGATCAGCTTCAGGGAGCTAAGGTGTTCTCCAAGATCGATTTGAGGTCGGGGTATCACCAGTTGAAGATTTTGGACTCTGACATTCCGAAGACTGCTTTCAGGACCAGATATGGTCATTATGAGTTTCTGGTTATGTCATTTGGGATGACCAATGCCCCAGCCGCGTTCATGCAATTGATGAAAAGTGTGTTTCAACCTTACCTTGATTCGTTCGTCATTGTGTTCATTGATGACATCCTGGTTTATTCTCGTAGCCAGGAAGAGCATGCTCAACACTTAAGGGTTGTGTTACAGAGGTTGAGGGAGGAGAAGCTTTATGCAAAATTCTCCAAGTGTGAGTTTTGTCTTGGTTCAGTAGCTTTCTTGGGGCACGTGGTGTCTATTCAGGGTATTCAGGTTGATCCGAAGAATATTGAGGCGGTGCATAGTTGGCCTAGACCGACCTTAGCTACTGAGATTAGGAGTTTCCTTGGTCTGGCTGGATATTACCGTCGTTTTGTGAAAGGATTCTCTTCTATTGCTTCACCATTGACCAGATTGACCCAGAATGGTTCTCCATTCATATGGTTCGATGAGTGTGAGGAGAGCTTTCAGAAGCTCAAGTCAGCATTGACCACAGCTCCGGTATTGATTTTGCCTACTGGTTCGGGTCCTTACACAGTCTATTGTGATGCTCTAGAGTTGGCTTGGGAGCGGTATTGATGCAGGACGCTAGGGTGATTGCCTACGTGTATAGACAGTTGAAGGTGCACGAGGAGAATTACCCAGTGCACGATCTTGAGTTAGATGCCATTGTTCATGCCTTAAAGATTTGGTGTCATTACTTGTATGGGGTACAGTGTGAGATTTTCACTGATCATCGTACCTTGCAGTATCTGCTGAGGCAGAAGAACTTAAATTTGCGTCAGAGGAGATGGTTAGAGTTTCTCAAGGATTATGATCTCACTATTTTGTATCATTCGGGGAAGGCCAATGTAGTGGCGGATGCCTTGTGTCGCAGAGCTGAGAGTTTGGGGAGTCTAGCTTAACTTTCAGCAGTAGAGCGACCTTTAGCACTTGATGTTCAGGCTTTGGCGGGTCAGTTGGTGAGATTGGATTTGTCAGACCCTCCGCGGGTATTAGCTAGCATGGCTTCTTGGTCTTCTCTCTATGATCAGATTAGAGCTCGGCAGTATGATGATCCACATTTGTTAGTACTTCAGGATAGGGTCCGTCGAGATGATGCCATGGATGTGACTATTGGTGATGATGGTGTTATGAGGATGTAGGGTCGTATTTGTGTTACCAATGTGGATGGTATTCGAGAGTTAATATTAGTAGAGGCTCATAGCTCGCGGTATTCCATTCATCCGGGTGCCCCGAAGATGTACCAGGATCTGAGACAACAGTATTGGTGGAGGGATGTATCTTTTATGGAAGTGATAAGGTACTACTGAAAGTATCACCCATGAAGGGTGTTATAAGGTTCGGAAAGAGAGGAAAGTTGAGCCCACGGTTTATTGGTCTTTTTGAGGTACTTCAGAAGGTTGGAGAGGTGTCTTATAGACTTGCCTTTCCACCCAGCCTATCGAGTGTTCATCCGGTATTTCATGTGTCGATGCCTAGGAAGTATGTTGGTGACCCGTCTCATGTGTTAAACTTCAGCACAGTTTAGCTCGACGGTGCTATGTCATATAAGGTAGAGCCAGTAGCAACTTTGGATCGTCAGGTCAGAAAGTTGAGGTCTAAGAATATAGCTTCAGTGAAAGTACAGTGGAGAGGTTAGCCAGTGGAGGAGGCTACTTGGGAGACCGAGCGAGAGATGTAGAGCAAATATCCTCACTTGTTTGAGACTCCAGGTACATTTCTAGACCCGTTTGAGGACGAACGTTTGTTTAAGAGGGGGAGAATGTAACGACCCGGTCGGTCGTTATGTACCTGCATTATAATTACTGTTATTGCCTTGTAATAGCTTGGTTAAACTTTTCTTGATGTGTTAGAGTTGGTAGGCTCGGAATCAGAATAATTATAATGAGAATTTAGTCACTTAGTCTTTAAAAATAGCCTTAGAGTTCGAAAAGTCAACTGAGAGTTGACTTATTGGTAAACAACCTTGGAATGCAGATTTTATGGCTCAGATAGCTTCGTTAGGTATTTGGGACTTAGAAGTGTGTTCGAAGTATTTTTGTGAGGGCCGGTGTAGAATTAGGCTTGAATTGGCGAAAGTTAGTTTTTGGTAATTTCCGGTGGGCGATGGAAATTAGGCTATCGGGGTCGGAATGGAATTCTGACAGTTGGAACATGTTCGTAATGTCATTTTGGATATGTCTGCAAAATTTCAGGTCAATCGGAGTTGTTTTGGATAGTTTCGGCATCGTTGGTGGATTTTAGAAATTTCAAAGTTCTTAGGCTTGAATTTGATGTGATTTTGGTGTTTTGATGTTATTTTTAGTGGTTTCGGGAGTACAACTAAGTTGTTTCGGGAGTACAACTAAGTTTGAATGATCATATATGATATGTTGGTATATTTGGTTGGGGTCTCGAGGGGCTCGGGATTGATTTCAGATTGTTAACGGGAAGTTCGGAGTTGGAAATTTGCAGTAAACAACTGCTGGTGTGAATTCACTGTTGTTTCCGCACCTGCGGATGTTTGATCGCACGTGCGGGCCCGCAGGTGCGAGATTGAGCCATCCCAGGAGAGCATCGCAGATGCGGACACTTGACCGCACCTGCAAGGTCGCAGGTACGGAAGTGGAGCTGTAGGTGCGAAGTTTGTTCGGTTTAATGAAAAGTCGTAGGTGCGGTTGATTTGACCGCGGGTTCAAGTCCGCAGGTGCACTAATAAGGCCGCAGGTTCGGAAGTACCTGGGTAGAAAGTATAAAAAGGAGACTTCGCGAATTTTAACCCTTTTTCCAGCATTGTTGTGCGGTTCCGAGGTTTTTGAAGGATTTTGAAGAGGGAAACATTGGTGCATCATTGAGGTAAGATTTTTGGACTCATTAACTCGATTGTAGGTGATTAAATACCTTAATGTTAGTGTAAAATTCATGAAAATCAGTAGAAAAGGGTGGAGTTAGCGCTTTAGATTATCATACATTTAGGGGTCGATTTGAGGGGCCAAACAAACTCCGATTTTAGCGTTCTTTATATGTACGGACTCGTGAGAGGATGAAGAACATTTTGGTATAAAAATTGTTGAGTTCCGAGACGCAGGCCCGGGGGTCGGGTTTTGGCTAAATTCGAGTTTTATGCTAAAATTGGTATTTTTCAATTGGAATTCATTCCTTAAGCATAATTTGATGATAGAAATCTGAACTTGGTAGATTGGAGTCCTGGAAGTTGATTCGAGAGGCAAGTGGGTTGCCGAGTAGCTTTTCGGGCTAGTTTGAGGTAAGTAATGTCTTTAAATCCTATCCTGAGGGTATGAAACTCTGAACTTTGCATCCTTTCACGGATTTTGGAATACAAAGATTGAAAATTTGGAAACATATTCCTTTTGGGAAAATATTGAGTTGCGAACCCTATTTTAAAGTCTATCCTTAATAGTATTGATATATTTTGATATAATTTGGGCCGCAAGCCATGTTTGAGACCTAGTGCTGACCTGTTTACCCCTTGGGGGCTGTTTTTACTATTTTCCTCACTTGATATGTTATGATTTCCACTCAGTCTTTTCTAGATAAGTGTTTTGACACTCAGAGTATTTTAATATTATTTCTTGAAAATGAAACACTGTTTTGGGTCGAGAACCCGGTACAATGATGGCCCGAGTGACATGTTGAGAGTGTCTGACTGAGTGAGGTCGCAGGACAATATTGTGAGGATGTTATGATACGAGAGAGGCCGATGGCCAATATTGTGAGTGATTTATGCCATGGTATGGCTTGTTATAGCGCTTGGGCTGTAGGAGCCCCTCCGGAGTCTGTACACACCCCCAGTGAGTGCAGGTACCTACTGAGTGCGAGTGGTGCCCGCGGGGCTGATACTGAGTGACTGTGAGGTTGCCTGCTGGGCTGACACTGAGTGATGGTGAGGTGCTGAGGAAAATTGTTACAAGAAATGATTAAGGCCCGAAGGGCAGATTTATGATGATTTTACTGAGTTTTTTACTGTGATTCACTTCGTTTTTCAAACTGATTTTACTGAGATATATTGAAATTATACTTGTTTCAAAGGATTTCTGGAAACTGGTTTTCGAACTTATGTATTTGATGAATATTTTATGGTGACTCGGTGTTTTACTGTTTTTGTGAATTGGTGTATCTGTGCTGCGTGTTTCGTATTTCTCAGACTGTGATTTATTTTTATTACTACTGAGTTGGCGCACTCATCATTACTCGTTGTTCCTCTGTCTACAGATCCAGGTACCGGTTCGGAGCAGTAGTTGTCTTCGTTCGTATTCAGCAGCTTACGGGATTTCGAGGTAGCTGTTCAGCGTCCGCAACTTCTCCATTTCCCTTCCTTTATTAGTATTATTATTTATTTCATAGACATTGATTAAGAAATTAGCAGAGTTAGTTTTATTTCTTAGATGCTCGTGACCATGTTGACTCCAGTCTTGGGAGAGTTGTTTAGATTGTTAGATTATTATGGGGGAGTAAAGACTTAAAGAGATTATTTAATATTTTATTTGCTTCTTATTGTTGATTTTTGAAGTATTATAATAGAACAAATGGGTAATTAGGTGATGGTTGGCTAGCCTAGTTCCACGATAGGCGCCATCACGACCGGTTAGGATTTGGGGTCGTGACAACCATATATCAACTAGACAAAAAACAATAAAATAACAACATGTATGCATCATTTTCCAACCTTATATCCATCACAATATATCACAAAATAACCATACACCCTAATCACTTCATACATAAAACGACAACAAAAGTAGTGTCAAACAACCTAAAAATGTAACGACGAATGACCAGCCTATCATTTTGTCATTATGTGGTATTTTTCCACACCTTTTATCCTCCAAAAATCCATAAAATATCAGTAAAATAGACAGCCCAAAACCAACACGAAACAGCCCACCAAATAGTCCACTACAAGTCGAATAACTCGAACTCACGGCTTTCGATCACTGTCCCGTGAGTTCAACTATTAGGAAACGAATTTATCAACTTTCCTTGATATTTAACGCTTAAATACAGAAATTAGACGTTTTATTAACTATGAAGTATGTCACACCTCTTTTTTCCTCCGATAAGGGTGGGTAAGGGAGTTTTTCCACTTTAAGTGACATTATTCGAATTTAGGATTTATTTTAGTTTTTAGAGTCGCCACCCGGATTTTTGACGATGTTCCGGGACACCGTTTATTTACTGAAATCCCAAACCGAGGAATTTTGACTCTGTTTTAAGTCTTCTGCGAACCAGAAATCCGAGTAAGGAATTATGTTAACTCGGGAGAAGGTGTTAGGCATTCCCGAGTTTTGTGGTTCTAGCACTGTCGCTTAACTATTAGTATTTGGCCTAAGTTATCTGATTATTTACATATTTTAACCTATTGTGCATTTAGCCTTTTTAATTTTTAACCGCTTTTAATGTTTATAGATTTATCTTAAAACAAGTCATGATGGCGTGCACTTGTCGTTTTTGGACACATTGTAAACGCGCCACATGAAATGCACCGACGATTTACAACGTGTGATTTTTATTATTGTTCGGAGTTATGGTTAGGGGCATGAGTTTCCACACCCGAGTGTAGATTAAATAATCATACTACGGTCATGATGGTTAAAATTCTTATTTGAAGCAACAATCATTGTTAAATTATTCCCTAAGTTTTATAGTATTGGTCTAAAAGAGGCATTTTTGGACTATAGGGTATGTTCAAAGTCATCTAAGACTAAATTTGAGATTATTGTGAGGTCATTGATTATGGAAGTTGTGGCGAATAATATGTGCATGTTTAACCACAAACTCATTAACAAATTAAATCCTCACAAAGAGGTAATCTGCATAAACCAAACACACTTTCATGGATAGCATAAGAACTTACAGTAATACAAGAAGTCATTTTAACCACTAATAGCCAAAAAGGGACAGACCATTTTAACTCTATCCTACTGGAAGCACTTTAAACAAATCGATTCCACCGATGAATTAGACATGAAAATATGAATCTGTTAATTACATGAGAAGCTACGAAACCAATATATTTTGTTACTAACCAATTTGGGAGTCGAAACAATTAGCTGCATTTGACATCATACAATCGGAACTTGTGTGTATATTCTTATCAGCGTACAGTAGTGATTTAAACCAATTTGGGAAGACTTGAAGAAACACTTATCTAAATTCAAGATCACAACCAATTTGTTATACCGGAAATATAATCCGAATTTTATAGCAACAATCATTTTAGTGAAATTCTCCATGAAATAATTATCTATGAATACTCTCTTATATAGATGCAATCTATTCACGACAAACTTTAAATTACGACAGGAGGTAATTAAATTTTAGTTTGTCACCAGTGACCGGAATCACACTCTTTGGCTTCGAACTTTACCGATTTGACCAATTAGTGGTCCGATCTGCAAATTACAGCCTTAATTAAATCTGATCCATGCTCAAAGGAAATGTGACATACAAATCAGCCACACATAATAATTAACTCAACAAACAAAAAAGGACACATGATTTAATCTAATCACAAAAAATTGCTTAACGGCATAAATTTGTCCGAACCAAATTACATGATTAAGATAAAGAGTTACCTTGATGCAGAAACAGAATGAGAAAGAAAACAGCAACAAGGATTGGGTTTGAAGCTCAACAAAATGTGGAACAACAGCAGCGAAATCATCTTCAACCCACGTGAGAGAAGAAAATCAGAAATGTGTATGTATGATACGTATACTAATGAAGGGAGGGGTGTGGCCGGTTTTGTTCTTGCTAGAGAAGAAGGCTCGTTGGTTCTAGGTCTCTTCGATGGAGGCCAGTGGCTATTTTCACGGGGAAGAAGAAGATGATCTATGGAGCGCCATTTTCGTTCAAGAGATGGGGGGGAGGGTCTCGTCAGATCTGTATGTTAAGTGGGTGAGGAAGAAGACCTGGAGGGAACGGCGCTGGGAGGAGAAAAAATGGAGAAGGGGAAGGCTATCTCTGCTCTTTTAGCATGGAAGGGGGGGGGGTCTGTTCTTGTTTTGTTAGAGAAAGAGAGCTCCAATTTGGTCTCTTGTTCAGTGAGAAAAGAGGAAGACAATGGGGAAAAGGGGAAAACGACGCTGGGTGGTAGAGATTAGGTCCTATTTTGTATATATATATATATATATATCTAATTAGGTTTAGTCTCTAGGGTAAGGTTTTGGGTGTTTTAGGGAATGGTTATTTGGGTAGTAGGCTAGGAAGGTATGGGCTCGGGTAATTTGGGCCCTGAAATTGGGCAAATTTGATATGAGAGGCAAATTTTATCTTTCAAAAATAGCCACTTTACTACTAATTAAATTTGTTTTTACCAAAATGACCTAATTAACATTTTAGCTAATTAAGTAAACTAATTTATTAAAGCTAATGTATATTTTTTTTGGTGATTTTCATGTATTAATCTAACAATTAAAAAGTAATTAATTCCTAAAAATACAAATTAAACCTAAGATGGCATGAAATGAAAATGTGATAATTTTTTATGATTTTTCTGTAATTTTGAAGTATTAAGCATGCACGACATGCAACTAAATAAAAAAAGGTTCCTAAAATTCATTAAAAAGTAATTTTGATTATTTTAAGAGTAATTTCCATGCGGGGCAAAAATTGGATGTTCACAACTGCCCCTCTTTGCTCGAGAACATGAAGAGTTTTCAGGAAAAGATAAAGTGAGCAACTACGAGCAATTTTTGCCCGTTTGGTACTCCATTTGGAAGCATTTTGAAAAATTTTGACCGAACCTTGCTTCAGAGGTTGCCTACATATCCTTGACTATAAAAGAATCAGGTCGGTGTAGTTATAGAAGTTTTGGTAGCTGGGACTACCGGGAAGCTGTGATTTCACTGTTGTTGCTGCTGCATACTGCTTGATGAGCTCCTTATTACACCAGAATCAAAATGAAAAGGACTAAATTAGCCTATCAACTATGAGTTACAAAATTCCTAACTACAAGTCTTCTGAAGCTTGATCTTGAGTCTTGGTTGTTTCTTCACGTAGACTCTAATTTGAATCTTGATGCTTGTTAGTTGTATGTGCTGGTTCAATCTTCTTCAGCTTTTCGGGTCAAGAAGGGACATGCACCGTTTGTGACTTCAATCTTGTCTTGAGCGGTCCACATCTTTTCCGCTTCTGTACTTTGGGGTCTAGCTCTTTTTCTTTTCTACTTTTCTCTTATTCTGAATTGAGACGTCTTCTTTTGGTCGTCTCAAATCCATTGTAACCTGCGCAAAAATCAAAACAAACGAACGAAATTTTCTGCCCTAGTTTTCACTAGGAAAATTTCGTGAGTTACTGTAACGAAATCTATGCTACTTCATTATTGAAAGCAATGAAAAGCCGGGAATGGTGTACCCGGAGTTATTGTAGACTAGGGAGTGGATACCTTATGCCTAAAAGTTAAAATCAACTATGGATTCGAGACCCTATGTTGGAAAATATCGACATGTTATGTTGTCGTCAAGAAAAGATCACCGGGTTATGCCGGTGTCTGGGGGGAGGATCAACGGGTTATGACGTTGTCAAGAAAGAGATCACCAGGTTATGCTGGTGTCTGGAAAGGTCAACAGGTTATGTTGTTGCCGGGAAAAAAGATCACTGGGTTATGCCAGTGCCAAGAAAATGATCAACAGGTTATGATGTTGTCAAGAAAAGATCACCAGGTTATGCTGGTGTCTGAAAAGGTCAACAGGTTATGTTTTTGCCTAAAAGAAAGATCACTGGCTTATGCCAGTATCAGGAAGTGATCAACAAGTTATGTTGTTGTCAAGAAAGAGATCACCAGGTTATGCCGGTGTCTGGAAAGGTCAACAGGTTATGTTGTTGTCTGAAAAAGAGATCACTGGGTTATGCCAGTGTCTGAAAGTGATCAACATGTTATGTTGTTGTCAAGAAAGAGATCACCAGGTTATGCCGGTGTCTGGAAAGGTCAACAGGTTATGCTGTTACGTGAAAAAAAAAATCACTGGGTTATGCCAGTGTCTGGAAATAATCAACAGGTTATGCTCTTGTCAAGAAAGAGATCACCAGGTTATGCCGATGTCTGGAAAGGTCAACAGGTTATGTTGTTGCGTGGGGAAGAGAGATCACTGGGTTATGCTGGTGTCTGGAAAGGTCATCAGGTTATGCTGTTGCCGGGAAAAAAGATCACTGGGTTATGCCAGTGCCAAGAAAATGATCCACCGATTATGCTATTGTCAAGAAAAGATCACCAGGTTATGCTGGTGTCTGAAAAGGTCAAAAGTTATGTTGTTGCCTGAAAAAGAAATCACTGGGTTATGCCAGTGTCTGGAAATGATCAACAGGTTATGCTGTTGTCAAGCAAGAGATCACTAGGTTATGCCGCTGTTTGGAAAGGTCAATAGGTTATGTTGTTTCCTGGGGAAGAGAGATCACTAGGTTATGCCAGTGTTAGGAAGTGATCAACAGGTTATGCTATTGTTAGGAAAAGATCACCAGGTTATGCTGGTGTCTGGAAAGGTCAACAGGTTATGTTGTTGCCTGAAAAAGGAGATCACTGGGTTATGCCAGCATCTCAAAATGATCAACAGGTTATGTCGTTGTCAAGAAAGAGATCACCAGGTTATGCTGGTGTCTGGAAAGGTTAACAGGTTATGTTGTTTCCTGGGGAAGAGAGATCACTGGGTTATGCCAGTGTCAGGAAGTGATCAACAGATTATGTTGTTGTCAGGAAAAGATCACCAGGTTATGCTGGTGTCTGGAAAGGTCAACAGGTTATGATGTTACCTGAAAAATGAGATCACTAGGTTATGCCAGCGTTTCGAAATGATCAACAAGTTATGTCGTTGTCAAGAAAGAGATCACCAGGTTATGCTGGTGTCTGGAAAGGTCAACAGGTTATGATGTTACCTGAAAAATGAGATCACTAGGTTATGCTAGCATTTCGAAATGATCAACAAGTTATGTCGTTGTCAAGAAAGAGATCACCAGGTTATGCTGGTGTCTGGAAAGGTCAACAGGTTATGTTGTAACCTGGGGAAGAGAGATCACTGGGTTATGCCAGTGTCAGGAAGTGATCAACAGGTTATGCTGTTGTCAGGAAAAGATCACCAGGTTATGCTGGTGTCTGGAAAGGTCAATAGGTTATGATGTTGCCTGAAAAAGGAGATCACTGGGTTATGCCAACGTCTGAAAATGATCAACGGGTTATGATGTTGTTAGAAAAAGATCACCAGGTTATGCTGGTGTCTGGAAAGGTCAACAGGTTATGTTGTTTCCTAAAAAAGGAGATCACTGGGTTATGCCAGCGTGTGGAAATGATTAACAGGTTATGGTGTTGTCAGAAAAAGATCACCAGGTTATGGTGGTGTCTGGAAAGGTCAACAGGTTATGCTGTTGTCAGGAAAAGATTACCAGGTTATGCTGGTGTCTGCTAGGGAGTGGGACCCTATGTGGGCATCAACTAAGGAATGAAATATCCTTTGGTCGGACACGGTTTAGCTAGGGATTGGGGACCCTATGCTACTTTAGGTTTGAATTATTTTCAACATAATTTATTCTTTTCTTTTTCTTTTCTCCTCTTCTTTTTTTTTTTAATTTTATTTTCAGAGGATGAATGAATGAGGGAAAGGATCTTTGGAGGAAACTTCCCTTTTTGGAGTGAATGTTGCAGAGTTCCTTCTATTCCTTGTGCAATTTCTTCTGGTTGCACCAGCTTTTTGCACGGTTACTTTCGAGTTGCACTTGTTTCCTATTTTTAAACAAAGAACAATTTGTTAGTTTGAAACAGTGGTTGGTTTTGCAGCCTTGATCATTTCAACCGCTTAATCTCGGCCCCTTTGACGAAGATCTCAATCGTTTGCTTGCTTGCTGGGGATTGGGTTTCATTTCTAAACCCGGGGACTCAATCACGTGCGACTCAACATTCCAACTTTATTTTGCCTTTGTAGGCCTTTCACTTGCTTTTTATTTTTGGGTTTCCGGAGTATCGGGAGATTCAGGCTCCTCAGATTTGCTGCAATGTCTAGTCGCATGGGACTTAACCTCTCCGACTTTATTTTGCTTTTATCAGCCTTCCATTTCTGTCTTTTCCTCCAAGTTCCAGCTTCAGAGCATTTGGAGCACTTCGGCTTTTCAGAATTTGCCGAGATGGTTAGCCACGTGGGACTCAACCTTTCAACTTAATTCGCCTTTATAGGCACTTCAATTTGATTTTCCCCTTTTAAGGGTTTTGAGTTTGAAGCATCGGCCGCTATGGCCAGTCAAGATCGACTCGATCCCCCTGATAAGGTTGGGTGCCTTTGGCATATTAGCCTGTGCCAAATGAGAATCCTGTAAATCCATCTTGCCATCCTTTCTTTGCCCTAGTTTCGGAACAGAGTTAGACCGAATGGGATTCAAAGAAAAAGTAAACAATGGAATGGACAATGAATTTAAAAAAGAGGTTTCCCTTTTGGGGAAAGGAAAGACGGACTTATCTGGAGTACATGCAGACTTCAATGAACATGACATGCCTCTTGGACTAGATGCCTGATCCGTGCAAACCGTCTGACTCTCAGAAATTCATCATAACTATTACCTCGAGATTGAGAAACCTTGCCCCGAACTGTGTCCATGTTAGTAACCCATTATCCTTTTCGATCAGTGGCGGCCTTTGCGGGTTTTCGCCAACTGACCTCGCTCATTTCTATTCTCATCGTCACATTGTAGTGCTCTTTGCGAGTTTTCACTAACAAGACTCTCTCATTTTAATTTCTCTTCTTACCGTCGCCTTACGGTGCCCGTGTGGGTTTTCACCGTTAAGACTCTCTCATTTTAATTTCTCTCATTTGCTTGTATCAGATCCAACACAGTATCCTTCAAATTTGGACCTTTTATCCGATTGATCGGAAGAACTTGAACATGTTTTTGGGTGAAGGAATTTGTATTTGAATTACAACTTTGGAACCTCCCATATAACATCTGCCCCAGCTTAAACTCTTGGGGAAATATGGGATTTTATTTTTGTGTGACTGAACCCCAGAGAGAGGCTACCTACGTATCCTTTCGGAATCAAGTCGAACATAGTTCAGGGAACTTTTGTATTTGTTTTTGTTTTTGTTTTTGATTTTTGTTTTGTTTTTCCTCTTTTTTTTGTTTTGTTTTCTCTTTCTTTTGCTTTCCTTGTTCTCCTTTTCTTTTCTTTTATTTTTCATTTGATTTTGTTTTTTTTATCTCTTTCTGTTGATTTTTTTTTCTTTTTTTTCTTTTCTTTTTTTCAATAACACTTTCAGGTTCCAAAGAGGGTAATCAAAGGAAGGTAACCAGCTCAAAAGGTTGGAAAAAAGGGTAGTAACGTTTGGGTATCGAGAATGAAAGCCTTCGTCATCCCAATCGGAGAACATTTAATAATATATGGAAGATCAAACATAGTACATTTTGGCTGCACATGCATTGACAGTTGTTTCAGGGATATTTTCTTTGATGTACCCCAAATACAAATACACTCTTTTGGTAGTACTCTTGTAGTAATGTATGGACCTCTCCAATCTGAACCAACTTCCCTTTGGCTGTCCCGATTCATTGTTTTATCTCCTTGACCTGACTTCATTTACATTTCTGATCCTTGATTTATTATTTCGAAGTCAGACGGCGTTTTATGATCTTTTGACTGCACCTGTGTTGACAGTTGTTTCGGGGATATTTCTTCGATGTACCCCAAGTACAAACGCACTCATTTGGCAGTACTCTTGTTGCAATGCATGGACTTTTCAATATGGACCAATTTTCCTTTTGTTATTCCGATTCATTGTTTTATTTCCTTAACCTTACTTCATTCGCATTCTGGTTCTTGATTCATTATTTCGAAGTCTGACAGCATTTTAGGATCTGGGCATGAAGTCCGCAAGCATGTCATGTTATTGAAATATGCATTTAAACAGAACTGAAAGCAGAGCAAGAGAAAAGACAAGATTAAGAAAAGAGACATTCTTAGAAAATGAAATATTAATTCCATTTGATTTTTTATTTTTATTTTTATTTTGGAGTTTAAAGATAGAAAGGTTTACATCGGAAAGTAAGACAATAAAGTAAAACATCCGGATCACACCCTGAGACAATCCGGACGCAGAAAGGATAGCAAGACTGGTTACCGAGACTCTCATCTGATGGGGGGAACTTTCAGGCTTGGCGACCGTTTTTCAGCTTTCTTTTGTTTCCGCAAATGCTGCAATGGCCTTCAGTGCCGGATCAAATTATTCATTTTTACATATCATTCCGATTGCCGGCCCAGTGTGAGCAGGCAGGGGATTGCTCATCATATTAGGGTCTTCTTCAACCCTAAACACTATTGCCTAGACCCCGATGAGGTCTTCCACTGCCCTTTTTAGAGTCCAACAATCTTCAGTGTCATGCCCCACTGCTCCTGAGTGGTATTCACACCTAGCATCAGCTCGGTGCTAGGGGGACTCCGGGTTCGGCCGGTTTTGGGCCACTGGTTGTAGCAGACCTAGCCTGATTTGAGAGAAACTTGAATACGATTCACCAATAGGGGTGAACTGATTTCTTTTGAAGGGATCTCTTGGGCGAGGATTGTATTGGGGAACATTTGGTTGGGTATTATATGGAGCTTGGTAAGGATGGGCATTTCTGGGAGGTGGATCTCGGTTTCGAGTATAATGTTGTGGTCGCGTATAAGATTGCGCGTCCATCACCGCATAGGGAGGAGGTGCCATGGCATATGTAGCATCATCTTGATAGGGATAATTGTGTTGTGGGACGTTAGGAAGTATGTATGATTGGTTAAATTCCCTGCGAGCCCCCTCCGATCTCAAAGCCATCATAGCTACCTCTTCTATCTCGTTTCTGTTCAAACCCTTTGAACATTATGAACGGCCTGTGATGCAACCTTAAAAGCAGCTTGACTCAAGATTCGGCCCGTTTCCAAACCCTTTTCTACCATCTCCCCAATTTTGATAGCCTCGGTGAACGGTCTACCCATAGCAGACATCATGTTCTGGAAGTAGTCCGCCTCTTGGGCCTGTAGGAAGACCGTAACCATTTCTTCTTCGTCCATTGGAGGCTTTGCCCAGGCAGCTTGCTCACGCCATTTGACAGCATATTCGCGAAAGCTTTCCGTGATTTTCTTTTTCAAATTAGACAAAGAATTCCTGTTGGGAGCGATGTCCACATTATACTGGAACTGGCGCACAAAGTCTCAGGACAAATCGTCCCACACATGCCAATGGGTAATTTCTTTATCCATATACCATTCAACAGCGATTCCGGTGAGGCTTTCTCCGAATAGGCCATTAGCAACTCCTCTTTTCCACCAGCACCCCTCAGCTGGTTACAATATCGTTTCAAGTGAGCCATCGGGTCTCCGTGCCCGTCATATTTTTCAAACTTTGGCGTTTTGAAACCAACCGGTAGGAGAACATGTGGAAACATGTATAAATCGGAGTAGGAGACACTTTCCTGACCACTCAAACCCTGCATGCTTTTCAAGATTTGCTCTAGGCTTCTCATCTTCCAAGCCATTTCTTCCTGCTCGGGGTTTCTCATTGTTCTTTGCTGAATCATGGGAGACTCATATTGCGGGTATTGAGGGCCTGGGTTTGTCCTGGGCACTGTTGGATGTGTCGTAGTGAAGACTGGTGGTGCAGCGAACATTGTTGGTTGTTCCCTTTAATCCGGCGCCTGGGGGTGATCTACAGAAGGCATTCCGGGGCCATTAGGCGGCATTAGAGGGTGGGCACATGGGAAGAGTGAGTTGGGCACAAGGACGTTGGAAAACTCATCTGAACTGGGGATCAACTCAGGGAAACCAGGGATCACACTTGGTGGCTCCCTACCATTGGACTAGGCGTCCCACATTTCCAATATGTGGCGACACAACATTCTACTTTCTTCAGTAGGTTCTGATTCAGGCTGCGGAATAGCCGATGCCGGGCTATCCTCAGGACCGATGATTGGCAGATTGCTTGCGGAGGCCATCTTTACCTTTTGATCTTGTGAAGGATGAGAAACCAGACTTACCAACAAAACCAATCACCTAAATATGACCTGTCTTATTTACACATACAACAACCTGGTTAGTTTGAGCCATTTAACATATAGGAAATCGCATATTGGGATGCAATGCACCTAACAGTTAAAGTTTCTACCATGTGTTTGAACGGTCGCGTGTTTCTTCGCTCTTTGTTTTTCTTTGTTATTTTTTGTCACTCTCTTTTTTTCACTTCCTTTTTCTCTCACTTTTTTTTTAAAATTTTTTTATGGTTATGATCGAATCCTATGGGGATTGACTACGTATCATGACGCCGCATTAATCAAATCTTGCGTAGTTCTGGAAGATCAAAGTAAATAAGCTAACTTTCTCTTCTTTTTTTTTTTGAATTTCGTTTTTTTTTTTTAATTTTTGAAAGAAAGGCTCTAAAAGAAGAAAGAAAATATTTTTGGCTCTTTTTTTTTTGATGTTTTGATTTTTGAAATGTTTGAAAGAAAGACTTCTAAAGAATCAAGAAAATATTTTTTGGACTTTTGAATTTTCTTTTCTTTTTTTTTTTTTTCAAATTTTTTAGGGAAAATACATCAAGATTGAGGAAACCTGTATTTTGGATTTTGATTTTTGATTGATGATTTGTTTTTGATTTTTTTTTAAAATAAAAACTTATAGATAAGAAAGGAAATATTTTTGAAATTCATTTTTTTTTTTTTTTTTTGATATTTATTTTTTATGTTTTTTTATTTTTTATTAAAGACTTCTAAAAATTGTGGAAATATACATACACACACACACACACACACACATACATATATATATATATATATATTATTTTATTTTATTTTGATTAATAATATTTTTTTTTTAATGAAAGGCTTCAACTTACAATTATTTTTGTTTTGTTTGAACTTTGGGAATTTCCAAAGTAAGAAGAAAATATTTTTGCAAACTTCCAATATTTTTTTATTTTTTTTTTAAGAAGAAATAAAGTATTATGGGATTTTGAATGTTGCCTCTAAATTTTCAAAAGAGGAACTTTAAAGAAAGACTTCCAAAGAGGGAAATAATAATTTTTTTTTTTTTTTT
>ML414249.1:3117-17993 GCA_005239525.1 Nicotiana knightiana | reverse complement strand
ATATATATATATATATATATATGTATATATCCGTTTTTTAAAAGTCAAAGAGTTGCTAGCTTGGCACCCTATTATTGGCTCTTCTTCAGACGCTTATATCTTTTTATCCGAATTTCGTATGAATGAACAGTTAAGAGATTTAGAAACTACATTCCAAGGCCTTAAATTTGTTATAAAATATGTCCAAGAACACCTCATATAACACACGAAATGTATTTCTCAAAAAGCTTTAGTGATACCTACTTGTCACCTATGAAGTGTGCGCAGTCTCAAAAAACTGCAAATATATCTCTACTCCTATGTCATATCGATGAATGGTTTAATGCGTTAGAAAATACACTCGTAGATATTCACTTTGGTATTTAGATCATCCCCTAATTCCAAGTGTATTGGGAGAAAAGCTCAGCTACATTTGACCTAAATTTCAGAATATTTTTGAATGTAACGTGTGATGATATTTGCCAATTTTTGTTCCACAACTAACTTGACTTAAAAACATAACACATGACTATCATAAGACAAAAACAACTCATAACATAACCTCCTTATCATTTTTAGCACCCTAGTCTCACCCCAAAAGTACATGTTATAAAATTCCCAACTTGTCGACTTTCGACGAAACTTATTTTCTTCAATTGGTTTAGCTTCTAAGCCTTCCAACCCTCTTGGTACTTGCAGTCCATGATCATAAATATTTGTAACCTATAAGTTAACATTATTAACTTACTTTATGTACTTTCAAAGATGATCTTATTTCAGAGCTTACATCAATTGACTTACGACGTACTCTCACATACGAAACTATGGGGTGTAACAACCTGGTAGCCTAAAATTTTGTCAGCCCATCAAAAATGTTATAAGGAACAACAGTCATTGTCTTTCCATGACTGTTCCTCATTTTTTGTCATTTTAGATCCATATAACTGGTATTCTCCTGATTCTCATATTTTCGTATGCTATAGCCCACGCCATCTACATTGGTCCGTGTGACCGGACCCNACTAATTGCCAAAAAGGGACAGACCATTTTAACTCTATCCTACTGGAAGCACTTTAAACAAATCGAGTCCACAGATGAATTAGACATGAAAATATGAATCTGTTAATTACATGAGAAGCTACGAAACCAATATATTTTGTTACTAACCAATTTGGGAGTCGAAACAATTAGCTGCATTTGACATCATACAATCGGAACTTGTGTGTATATTCTTATCGGCGTACAGTAGTGATTTAAACCAATTTGGAGAAGACTTGAAGAAATGCTTATCTAAATTCAAGATCACAACCAATTTGTTATACCAGAAATATAATCTGAATTTTATAGCAACAATAATTTTAGTGCAATTCTCCATCAAATAACTGTATATGAATACTCTCTTATATAGATGCAATCTATTCACGACAAACTTTAAATTACGACAGGAGGTAATTAAATTTTTGTTTTTCACCAGTGGCCGGAATCACACTCTTTGGCTTCGAGCTTTACCGATTTGATCAATTAGTGGTCAGATCTGCAAATTACAGCCTTAATTAAATTTGCTCCATGCTCAAAGGAAATGTGACATACAAATCAGCCACACGCAATCATTAACTCAACAAACAAAAAAGGAAACATGATTTAATCTGATCACAAAAACATTGCTTAACGGCACAAATTTGTCCGAACCAAATTACATGATTAAGATAAAGAGGTACCTTGATGCAGAAACAGAATGAGAAAGAAAACAGCAATAAGGATTGGATTTGAAGCTCAACAAAATGCGGAACAGGAGCATCGAAATCAGCTTGAACCCACGTGAGAGAAGAAAATCAGAAACGTGTATGTATGATACGTATACCAATGAAGTCAGGGGTGTGGCTGGTTTTGTTCTTGCTAGAGAAGAAGGCTCACTGATTCTAGATATCTTCGATGGAGGCCAGTGGCTATTTTCATGGGGAAGAAGATGAGATATGGAGCGCCATTTTTGTTCAAGAGATGGAGGGGTCTCGTCAGATCTGTATGTTAAGAGGGTGAGGAAGAAGACCTAGAGGGAACGACGCTGGGAGGAGAAAACATGGAGAAGGGGAAGGCTATCTCTGCTCTTTTAGCATGAAGGGGGGGGGGGTCTGTTCTTGTTTTGTTAGAGAAAGAGAGCTCCAATTTGGTCTCTTGTTCAGTGAGAAAAGAGGAAGACAATGGGGAAAAGGGGAAAACGACGCTGGGTGGTAGAGATTAGGTCCTATTTTGTATATATATATATATATATATCTAATTAGGTTTAGTCTCTAGGGTAAGGTTTTGGGTGTTTTAGGGAATGGTTATTTGGGTAGTAGGCTAGGAAGGTATGGGCTCGGGTAATTTGGGCCCTGAAATTGGGCAAATTTGATATGAGAGGCAAATTTTATCTTTCAAAAATAGCCACTTTACTACTAATTAAATTTGTTTTTACCAAAATGACCTAATTAACATTTTAGCTAATTAAGTAAACTAATTTATTAAAGCTAATGTATATTTTTTTTGGTGATTTTCATGTATTAATCTAACAATTAAAAAGTAATTAATTCCTAAAAATACAAATTAAACCTAAGATGGCATGAAATGAAAATGTGATAATTTTTTATGATTTTTCTGTAATTTTGAAGTATTAAGCATGCACGACATGCAACTAAATAAAAAAAGGTTCCTAAAATTCATTAAAAAGTAATTTTGATTATTTTAAGAGTAATTTCCATGCGGGGCAAAAATTGGATGTTCACAACTGCCCCTCTTTGCTCGAGAACATGAAGAGTTTTCAGGAAAAGATAAAGTGAGCAACTACGAGCAATTTTTGCCCGTTTGGTACTCCATTTGGAAGCATTTTGAAAAATTTTGACCGAACCTTGCTTCAGAGGTTGCCTACATATCCTTGACTATAAAAGAATCAGGTCGGTGTAGTTATAGAAGTTTTGGTAGCTGGGACTACCGGGAAGCTGTGATTTCACTGTTGTTGCTGCTGCATACTGCTTGATGAGCTCCTTATTACACCAGAATCAAAATGAAAAGGACTAAATTAGCCTATCAACTATGAGTTACAAAATTCCTAACTACAAGTCTTCTGAAGCTTGATCTTGAGTCTTGGTTGTTTCTTCACGTAGACTCTAATTTGAATCTTGATGCTTGTTAGTTGTATGTGCTGGTTCAATCTTCTTCAGCTTTTCGGGTCAAGAAGGGACATGCACCGTTTGTGACTTCAATCTTGTCTTGAGCGGTCCACATCTTTTCCGCTTCTGTACTTTGGGGTCTAGCTCTTTTTCTTTTCTACTTTTCTCTTATTCTGAATTGAGACGTCTTCTTTTGGTCGTCTCAAATCCATTGTAACCTGCGCAAAAATCAAAACAAACGAACGAAATTTTCTGCCCTAGTTTTCACTAGGAAAATTTCGTGAGTTACTGTAACGAAATCTATGCTACTTCATTATTGAAAGCAATGAAAAGCCGGGAATGGTGTACCCGGAGTTATTGTAGACTAGGGAGTGGATACCTTATGCCTAAAAGTTAAAATCAACTATGGATTCGAGACCCTATGTTGGAAAATATCGACATGTTATGTTGTCGTCAAGAAAAGATCACCGGGTTATGCCGGTGTCTGGGGGGAGGATCAACGGGTTATGACGTTGTCAAGAAAGAGATCACCAGGTTATGCTGGTGTCTGGAAAGGTCAACAGGTTATGTTGTTGCCGGGAAAAAAGATCACTGGGTTATGCCAGTGCCAAGAAAATGNATATATATATATATATATATATGTATATATCCGTTTTTTAAAAGTCAAAGAGTTGCTAGCTTGGCACCCTATTATTGGCTCTTCTTCAGACGCTTATATCTTTTTATCCGAATTTCGTATGAATGAACAGTTAAGAGATTTAGAAACTACATTCCAAGGCCTTAAATTTGTTATAAAATATGTCCAAGAACACCTCATATAACACACGAAATGTATTTCTCAAAAAGCTTTAGTGATACCTACTTGTCACCTATGAAGTGTGCGCAGTCTCAAAAAACTGCAAATATATCTCTACTCCTATGTCATATCGATGAATGGTTTAATGCGTTAGAAAATACACTCGTAGATATTCACTTTGGTATTTAGATCATCCCCTAATTCCAAGTGTATTGGGAGAAAAGCTCAGCTACATTTGACCTAAATTTCAGAATATTTTTGAATGTAACGTGTGATGATATTTGCCAATTTTTGTTCCACAACTAACTTGACTTAAAAACATAACACATGACTATCATAAGACAAAAACAACTCATAACATAACCTCCTTATCATTTTTAGCACCCTAGTCTCACCCCAAAAGTACATGTTATAAAATTCCCAACTTGTCGACTTTCGACGAAACTTATTTTCTTCAATTGGTTTAGCTTCTAAGCCTTCCAACCCTCTTGGTACTTGCAGTCCATGATCATAAATATTTGTAACCTATAAGTTAACATTATTAACTTACTTTATGTACTTTCAAAGATGATCTTATTTCAGAGCTTACATCAATTGACTTACGACGTACTCTCACATACGAAACTATGGGGTGTAACAACCTGGTAGCCTAAAATTTTGTCAGCCCATCAAAAATGTTATAAGGAACAACAGTCATTGTCTTTCCATGACTGTTCCTCATTTTTTGTCATTTTAGATCCATATAACTGGTATTCTCCTGATTCTCATATTTTCGTATGCTATAGCCCACGCCATCTACATTGGTCCGTGTGACCGGACCCGGATCCCCTAAAATTTTTGCGGTCCATCAACAATAACCTAAGAAATAATAGTCATGGCCTTGAAATGACCGCTCCTCATTTTTTTGGCCTTTTAGGGCCATAAAATTGGAATTTTTCCCGATTTCTAAATTTTCGTGAGCTATAGACCACGCTATCAGAATGGGTCCGGGCGACGGAACATTGATCACCTAAAAATTTTCCATCCCATCAAAAATGACCTAAGGAACAATAGTCATCGCCTCACCAAGATTGTTCATCATTTTTTAGCGTTTTAGGATCATAAAACTAGAATTTTTATCGATTCCTAGATTTCATGTGCTATAGCCTAGGATATCTGCATGGGTCCGGGTGACCGGACCGGGTCACCTAAAAATTATCTGGCCCATAAAAATTACCTAAGGAACAATAGTATTGCCTCGCTATGCATGTTCCTCATTTTATGGAAGGAAGAAACTAAATAGAAATCACCGATACCAGCCCCGACCGAACTGGAGGAGACGGGAGCAGGCGAGGATTATGATTACGGAGTCCCTAGGTCGTTCATCGCCCCTGATGATTCTGATGCCACCAAATCAATAGTCGAGGAGCTGGAGCAAGTCATATTGATCGAACACTTGCCAAATCAGAAGGTATACTTGGGCACGGGGTTAACTCTCGAGCTCAGGAAAAAACTCATTAAATTCCTTATATCGAACATAGATTGTTTCGCTTGGTCCAATCTTGATATGATGGGGATCCCGTCAGAGATAACCACTCATAAGTTGTGTTTGGATCTGAAGTTCCACCCAGTTAAACATAAGAGTAGACCTCAGTCCGAAGTCAAACATGCATTCATCAAAGACGAGGTATCTAAACTCCTTAAAATAGATTCCATTCGGGAAATTAAATACCCGTGCTGGTTAGCTAACGTAGTGGAAGTGCCTAAAAAGTAAATGAATTAAGAATGTGTGTAGATTTTGAATATTTGAACAAGGCATACCCTAAAGACTCTTTTCCTTTTCCTAATATCGTTCGCATGATCAATGCGACGACGAGATATTCAGCTTTCTCGATGCCTATTCCAGGTACAACCGAATCCGAATATACCCGGGTGATCAAGAAAGGACCTCTTTTATCACTAAATTCAGTGACTATTGTTATAACATAATGTCGTTCGGTTTAAAAAATACCAGAGCCACTTATAAACGCCTAGTAAACCGGATGTTCGAAGAACAAATAGGAAAATTAATGGAGGTTTATATTGATGACAAATTAGTCAAGTCCCTGCAAGTAGAGAACCTTTTGAAATATTTGCAGGAAACCTTTGATATATTGAGGAGATATAATATGAAGTTAAACCCAAAAAAATGCACATTTGGGGCCGAAATTCGGAAATCTCCTTGGGTTCATGGTGTCCAACCGGGGGATCGAGATCAATCCCGATAAAATCAAAGCTATAGAGGACATCACCGTGGTGGACTGTGTCAAGGCCCTTCAGAGACTAATCGGGCGTATAGCCGCCCTGGGCTGGTTCATATCGAGGTCCTCAGACGAAAGCCATCGGTTCTTCTCACTATAGAAGAAGAAGAAAACTTTTATTGGACCCTGGAGTGCTAACAAGCTTTGGAAGAACTCAAATGGTAAATTTTGAGTCTACCCCCACTCCATACTCGGAAGGCAGATGAGCATTTGTACCTTTACTTGGCGGTATCCGAGGTGGCGGTAAGTGTAGTCTTAGTCAGGTAAGAGGAAGGTACATAATTTCCTATTTACTATGTTAGTAGAACTCTAGGCGAGGCCGAAACAAGGTATCCTTACTTGGAAAAATTGGCGCTCGCTTTTCTAAGGGCCTCCAAAAAGTTAAAACCATACTTTCAATGCCACCCCATATGTTTCGTAACCTCCTACCCACTGAGGAACATCATGCACAAACCCGAGCTCTCAGGCTGGTTGGCCAAATGGGCAGTCAAAATTAGCGGGCATGATATCGATTATCAGCCTTGAACGGCCATCAAATCATAATTTTTGCAAACTTCGTAGTTGGATTTACACCGGCCTTAATACCCAAAGTCGAAAGGGAATTATTGTTAACCTCGGGGATTACCTCAAGAGTGTGGACCCTCTTTACAGTGTGGTGCGTCGAACGTAAAGGGGTCCGGGCTCGGCATTCTGATGAAACCACCTTCTGGTAACGTTTGTAGGAAATCTATTAGTACTGTGAAATTGACTAACAATGAGGTCGAGTATGAGGCCATGATTGCAGGTGTCGAATTGGCTAAAAGCCTTAGGGTCGAGGTGGTCGAAGCTAAGTGCGATTCCCTCCTTTTGGTAAATCAAGTCAATGGGAAGTTCGAAGAAATAGGAATGGATGCAAAGGTATTTATACAAGTTGCAGGTAAATCTGCATCAATTCAAGGAATGGACCCTGCAACACGTGCCCCGAGATCAAAATAGTGAGGCTGATGCCCTGGCTAACTTGGGATCATCGGTTGACGATGATGAATTCAGTTCGGGAACAGTCGTACAGCTCATGAAGTCGGTGGTGGAAGAAGTCTGTGACGAAGTAAACTCAACAAGTTTAAATTGGGATTCGAGGAACAAATACATAGATTATTTGAAGACTGGGAAGTTTCCCTCGGATCCTAAATAATCGAGAGTTTTGCGCACAAAGGCAGCCATGTTTAGCTCGTCTGAAGGGACTCTTCTTTATAGAAGTTCACGAAAGCACTTGCTGAAACTATTTAGGGACGGAATCTTTGGTTCGAAACTTGTCAGAGCCATCTATTACTTGATAGACATGGAGAAATATGCGAAGGATTTTGTACGAAGATGCGATGGCTATCTGAGACACGTACCGATGATCCATCAACCCGGAGAGCTACTACATTCGGTTTGTCCACATGGCATGGAGTGGGGAATGGACATTGTCGGTCCCTTGCCATGGGCACCTGGTAGGGCACAATTCATATTATTTATGACCGATTATTTTTTTAAACGAGTCGAAGCTAAAGTGTTCGAGAAAGTTCGGGAAAAAGAATTCATTGACTTCATTTGGGATGACATAATATGCCGATTCGGGATACCGGTCGAAATCGTGTGTGATAAGGGGAAGCAATTCATCAGTAGCAAAATAAATAAGCTTTTCGAAGAACACAAGATTCAATACTGTCAACACCCTATCACCCAAGTGGGAACGGACAAGCAGAATCTACAAACAAGACCATACTCCAAACCTGAAAAAGAGGTTGACCGATGCCAAAGGGAAGTGGAAGGAAATCATGCCCAAAATCTTGTGGGCATACTGTACAACTTCGAAGTCTAGTACCAGCGCCACCCCATTTTTATTGGTCTGCGGCTTAGAGTCCTTAATACCAGTTAAAGTTGGAGAATCGGGCCTCAGGTTCCAATATACGATCGAAGAGTGGAACGGCGAGGCTTTGAACGCGAGCCTGGAATTATTGGATGAAAGGCGTGAGGCCGCCCAAAAACAACAGATGGAAAGATATTATAACCGAAGAGTCAACCTTCGACACTTCAAGATCGTGGACTTGGTGTTAATAAAAGTAACACTACACACCCGAAACCTGAATGAGGGGAAGTTGGGACCAAATTAGGGAGGACCATATCGAGTCGTTCAAATTACCGGCAAAGGATCATACAAACATGAAGCTGGAAACGGTGTACTGCTATCGAGAAACTATAACATGACACTCTTAAAGAGGTACTACTGCTAAGATACAATATCATTTACTTTTTTTATAATATTATGAATCGGACTAACACTTACAGGCAACGGTCAAGGGAGAATATGACTATTAGGTCTGAAAGCATGCGTTGAACTCTTTTTCCCTTGAATCGGTTTTGTCCCAAAATGAGTTTTTCGGCATGGTTTTTAACGAGCCAACAGTAAAACATGCTAACTTACATTCGAAGGCCGGTCTCAAACCGGAGTCAATTGGTGTTCATTGTGCATCAACAGTATCTGAGCCCTCTCAAGCTCGATCTCGAATACTGTGGGTCATCATCCCCGGGTGGTTCTTAGCAAGGAAGGGAGGACACTTCGTACTTGAGTAGCTAAGGCTTGGCGGTTAGGATACATTATAAGGTCCAAACGGTTGTAAGAACCATTCCCACATTAGCCATGATACAAATTCTTATCATGTACTTTACACATTGAAATGAAAGAAAGTTTTGTCTTGCTATTATACAATTTCTTGTCACTTAAATTCCTGGATCCTAAGAGCCAAGGGCTACCCCTACTGGGGACTATCAAACCCAAGTGGTACCCCTACTCTGGGATTATCGAGCCCAAGGTCTACTCTTACTCCGTGAGTATCATTCGAAAAAAAGTTCGGATGAACCGGGCTGCACAAAACCTATTGAACGGCTCCCAAAAACAAAAGGCTACAGCCGCCCAAAAAATGCCTCAGAGACGTTCGAAGCTCGTAATCAAAAGAAAGGCCTTTATAAAAACTCAAAACCTGCTAAAAGGTTACCCTCAAGAAAATCACCATCTAAAATCACTTAAGCATTGAAAAAATTCCCGATCGCACCAAATTTTTAAAGCCTCGAGCAAACAAGGTTGCATCAAAGTCAGGCTCAGTTCGAACTTCTAAAAAAAAGACGCCCTATAACTAACTTAGATTCTATGTTAATTCATTAGGAACATTGCAAAAATAGAAATTATTAAAAGATGCTAAAAAAGTAAAGACTTGGAATTTCCAGAAAGGGAAAATTTTATATATTTCAGAATATACTTACAAAGTCCCAACAAAAACAACCTCAAAATAAAAAAAAATATACATAAGAAAAAAACAAAAAAAGTACTAAGTCATCTCCGCCTGATCTACAACAGGGCCCGACCCTTTGCCAGAATCGTCGAATCCCTCGGAACCCTCAGAGCCTTTGGCTTTTTCATGATCGTAAAGCTTCTTCGCCTCAGCTTCAAATTTTTGTCTTCTTCGATCTCAGTCGTCAGGTCAAAGCCTCGAGCGTGGATCTTCTCGAGGGTCTCCCTGCGGGATAACCACTTCATATATTCGGCATTTGCCTTCAGGAGGACCTTGGATGCTTCGACGTCGGCGTTGTATTGGGACACCATCTCTTTGGCATCGGCTGAGGTTGTCTCCAACTTGGACTTCATTACCTCGTACTCTCTACCGAGAGAATCCCTATTTTGGACAGCCAAGCTCAACTGTGCTCGGAGATCATCATTCAGATGGGACCACTTGTAAGCTTTCTCCTCCTCCACCTGAAGTTGAACCTCTATCGATGCCAGCTTTTCTTGGGCAGTTTCCTTCTCTAAAGCCAGCAGGTTCATTTTGCTCTTCCACCCATCGTCCATGGCTTCGATCTCGTTCATCTCGATTTGAAGTTGGTAACTTTGGTCGATCTTTTGTTAGACCTGCGAGATTTTTTCGGTAGCCACCACGACTATTTCCTTGTTTCTAACTTCAAAGACCTTTACCTTTTTGACCAGGTCGGTATGTTCCCACCTCTGGGTCGAAGCTTCCTTCTAAGACCTATCCAGCTCGACCTGAAGGTTCTTGATGGACTTGTCTTGTTACTTGCTGAGGAGCTTGTATATATACTTCTTTCGAGCCTACTCCTTGAGCTCGAACTCAGGTTGATTGACCTCGGAACAATAAGCCTGAAAAGTAACAAAAATAGTGAGAGATATCAAAACTTAAGTAAAATTCAAGAGGACGTAAGGATGCCTTACCTGGTTCAGCACCTGTTGCGCCTCATTGAAGAGACATGACCACCCCACATCATTCATTTTTCCCTGTTCCTCCTCAGTCACTAGGCATCAGAGGTAGCTGGATATGACCACGGGAGGGGATAGAACCAGAGCATCCTCTGAGACAGTAAGAATAACTGATCTCTTGCGACTGGGGTCCAAACTCGTTATGGGAAATTGATTAACCAATTTTGGGCTCGCCCAGCCCGGTAAAATCGTCCAAATTGGACATGTCCACGCCATCAAAGAAGGAACAGAGGGGTTCATCTGCACCTTGTGCTCCTTCACTTGATTTCTCTTTGCCCGCTTGGGCCTCGTCCAGCATAGAATCGGTGTAGGAGGGTGTCTCAATGATGTCAATCACACCGGCAGCCTCCTTCAAGGCAAGAGAAGTTTCTCCTCTTGCCTTGATAGGTCACGTCCTCCAACTCAATTTCGGATTGTCGGAGTGGGAGGGGCTCGACCTCGTGGTTCTTCTCCTCGGGAGGAGTCAATCCGTGGGCAACAAAAATGTCGCCTTCTTCAGACTCGTCCCTGAGTCAGAGAAGTGAGTCTGAATCCGACACCCGGGAGTTGGGTGCTTTTCTTAAGCTTACAACCACCGTCTTCTTTGGCTTCACCTCGGAACCCGGGGAGCCCGAAGACTTTCTTTTCCTCCTTTTCTTTTCCCCCCCGGCAGCCCTGGGTTGTCTCTTAATGAAGGAGTCGATTAGTAGGGATGCTTCATCGTCCCCCTTCAGTCGACGAGTAGGGGCACGCCCTTTCCCCCTTCAATTCGATGGTCTTAGGAAAACCTGCGAAAGAAAAAGAAAGGGTCAGCATTATGAAAGTTCGGAGCATAATAGTAACTGTTCTGGGAAAGACCTTACCATGAGAACAGGCCTCCCATCGGCCTTTCGAAATCTTACGCCACGAGATCCCAAAATACGACATATGCTGACAGAAGCCCTCCATCCATTCATTGAGCCAAGGGACCGCATTGGGAACCCGACCAATAGCTGCACGATCACGAATATGATTGATGAGAAAGGAAATGAAAGAAAATTGACACTTAAGGAAAGACTGCATGTACGAGGTGTGTTCCACTTCTCAGGGAGTGGAAGAAACTCAGAAAGGATCAGATCATCAGTCTTCACCCGAATCAAGAGCTCCTGCCAGCCATCGTCTCGATCCTCGTCAATACTCAAAAAGGGCCTTGGTGGCTTGGCAAGTGAGCTTGATTAGTCCCCTTCGAAAAATTCGGGGACTATGTAGACGGCGAAGGTGGTCGAGGGTGAACCGAGAGGATTCGGTGTGTGTTTACCCATGTCGCTGCATAGTTTTGAAGATTGACAAAAGGCTGACCAGTTGAACCAGGTCCATCAGAGCACATATTTTGGACTGACTAGCTGGCACATGAACCGTATATGCTTAGGAATGTTTTGAATATGAAATATCAATGAACCAAGAGATTGTCTCCTAATGCGAAAAGGTTGCAAACTGATCTGATTAATTGAAGTCGAATTCAGCAAGGAAAGTAACAAAAGAAAGGAAGTTGAGTTTGGTTCGAATTGGTTCACCCAGGTAGAGTTGAACTAGAATTGGAAGACAAGCTCAACGACGGACTCTATAAATACTTGATGTATTTCTGCTGGAATTCAACAAGCACAAAGCTGAAGTGAATCAAAGTCTGAAAGCAAAACTCCCAGAGTTATTTTTGCTAGCAGAATCATTGTGCGATGCAAAGGCTACAGTTCAACTAGAAGAACCAGTTCCATCTAATTGATTATTGAGTCTAGTTGATTGTAGTAGGAGTTTTTAATAATGTATCTTTCAACTTTCATAGAAGCAATTGTAATAGGTACGTATTGATCAAGTTAGAGGTAACTTGACCCGTGTAAAAATTAGCTAGGGGCTAGTTACTACAAAGGGATTAGAGTTGATCCTTAGGATTACGAAAGAGTTTATTTTGTAAGTCCGTTTGGCTCAGAGTTTTTAGTGAAGAGTTGAGCAAATCCTATTGAGGAGTAGGTCGTGGTTTTTTCACCTTTTGAGCCAGGTGTTTTCCACGTAAAAACCTCTGTATTTTTACTTTAATGCTTTTTATTATTCCGCAACAGTAGTAGTTGGAACACCAAGAAGAACCAGGTTCTTCTACTGAGACAGCACTCGTAAATTTGGTACCACACAAAGTAACTTATCTTCTTATGTGGTACTGAATTCTAAAACATCAATTGGTATCAGAGTAGGTTATCCTTGGAAGGCTAAAACCTTGGAGAAGATCAAGATGAGTGCACCACCTAAAAATTAGGAAGGTCAATCAACTGCAAGGCCACCACTCTTCAATGCCCATTACTACTCATGGTGGAAAAATAGGATGAAGGATCACCTAATTGGAGAAGACTATGAACTCTGGGAATAGTCACTGATGGTCCTATAGCTACCATGATGAAGACTGCTGAAGGTATAGATATACCAAAGACAAGAACTGATTGCACTGCTGAGGATCTAAAGAAATGGGAGAAGAATGCAAAGGCCAAAAAGTGGCTAGTGTGTGGACTAGGTCCAGACGAGTACAGCAGAATCCAAAGCTGCACCACTGCTAAAGAGATTTGGGACACCTTGCAAGTAGCTCATGAAGGAACACCTCAGGCAAAAAGGTCAAGGTAATCTACTATACTCTCAGTATGAAAACTTCACTATGAAAGAAGGAGAGACTATTCAAGAGATGTACACAAGGTTCACAACCTTGACTAATGAACTTAAGTCTCTTGGAAGAATCATTCTTGAAGAGGAAAAGGTTGAAATGATCCTAACAAGGGTCTTGCCTATTTCTTGGGAAACCAAAATCACTGCTATCCAGGGATCTAAAAATATGGCAACCCTTAGATTGGATGAGCTAATTGGAAACCTCACTACCTATGAAATGAGAAGGCAGACAATGAAGATGGATGATCCAAAGAAGGAGAGGAGTCTAGCCCTGAGAATCANGCTCCAGAAAGACCAACCAACGAGGGATGCTATAAATGTGGTAAGACTAACCATCTCATTAAAAATTATCCTCAGTGGGAAGTAGAGTGGAAAAAGGAAAGATATGAGAGAAGGAACAGGTTCAATCCAAGACAACCACAACAAAGGCTATGGTTACTGCTTGGGGGGAAAGTTCAGATGAAGAATCAGAAGATGGGGAGACTGAAGATCAGGCACTCATGGAAATTTTAGAATCTGACAAGGAATCACATGAAGAACCAGAGGTAAGTATCTCTCATCTTAAAAACAAAGTAAAGTTCCTATCTAAGGAAAAACTCTCTGAGTTGCTACTTGATTTCATAGATGATTCTGAGGAAACAACCAAAGAGAAGGATCAACTATCTAAAGAATGTGCAATGCTAAAAGCAAAATGCATAAACCTAAAAATCAGAGTCAGTGAATCTGAAAANCTATTCTTTCCACTAAGCCTCTGATAATAAATATTGGGTAAATATTTTATACGAGATTTTTAAATGGAAACCGGAGTTTTATGAAATATTCGGAATTTTAGATTCCTGACTTGATTTATTCATTTCCACTGTCATTATTTATATGGTTTTACATGATTTAAATTGCTCGTCACTACACTCAAGTTTTTAGTTACATTGATAACTTACTGAGTTGGCGTACTCACGTTACTCCATGCACCTCTGTGTGCTGATCCAGGTACCGGACCATCTGACTAGTTGATTTGCGGACGAGCTTGGAGTTGTTCGAGGATTGAGGTAGCTGCTCAGCGTCCCCAACTCACCTCCTTTCCTTCCCTCATATCATAGTTTCTTTTGGTCTTTTGTACCTCAAACTTTTGTTGTAGCAAGTCACTATGTTGTACATTGTATTTTCAACCTTAGATGCTCATGACAGTTGACTCCAGGTTTTGGGGAAGTGTGTATTTTTTTTCATCTCATTCTGCTATTTTAAAATATGCTAATTTTGGGAACTTATGATATATATATATATATATATATATATATCTGAAACAGTTGGCTAGCCTAGTTCCATGATAGGCGCATCACGGTCGGCTTAGGATTTGGAGTCGTGCCATATTTTTATGATGATTTAATCATCTAAACTTATAATTTGTACCAATGTGAGATTTTACATATTTTTCAGTGTATTTCTCATAATTACATTTGTATTTTAAGGCTAATTGCACATTTTTTCAATAATAGTCCATATGCATGTATAATTACATTATTTATGCAGAAAATGACTTTCTATATTTTTATAATGTTAAGTAAGTATTTTTAATCATTTTAATGCATAAATGATATTTTTTATATTTGTTAACTACTTTTATAAATTATTTATTTATTAAACATTGGTTATTCAAAATCTGGCCCTAAATTCACCCTAAATTTCGGACCTAAACTACACAGCTCCATCCCAATAACACTTGAGCCCAAACT
>ML414247.1:0-24744 GCA_005239525.1 Nicotiana knightiana | reverse complement strand
TTTTTGTTTTTCAAAAGTAATAATTTTCTAATAATCTTTCGTCATAATTGCGGATTCGCTTGCGTAGCGCTGTTATGATAAATTAATAAATTGTCGTCTCGATCACGCATTCGCTTGCGTAGTGTGATTATGACAACGTAATTTATCCAAAAATCATCTTCCTTGATAATTCTAATAATCAAGAAGTAAACGCGGACAATTAAAACACAAAAACTAATAAACCACAGTTTATTTAGAATTAATTTAAGCCAAGTTTAAGTCAATAAAGCGACTGTGCTAGAACCACGGGACTCGGGGAATGCCTTATACCTTCTCCCCGGTCAATAGAATTCCCTACCCGAACTTTGTCTTCGCGGACCAATAAAAGAGTGTCAAATCTTCCATTGATTAGGGATTCAAATAAAAGGTGACTTGGAACACCGGAAAAAATAAATTCCAAGTGGCGACTCTGAACAATAAAATAATCCCTATTTCAAAATTATCACTTCAATTGGAAAAACCCTTTAACCCACAACAATCAATAACACA
Source organism: Nicotiana knightiana (assembly GCA_005239525.1). Classification (NCBI taxonomy): domain Eukaryota; kingdom Viridiplantae; phylum Streptophyta; class Magnoliopsida; order Solanales; family Solanaceae; genus Nicotiana; species Nicotiana knightiana. The sequence continues at coordinate 24,216 of ML414247.1, read as the reverse complement.
CATACATCTTTTTTGGGGGGTAAAAAAGGGGTGTGACAACAATCACTCACTATAGGAAAAGAGGACTTTAATGACCACTTTTTTACGAAAGAAAATTAATCCAGTCGTTATATATATGCATATAGCGGCCAATATTTATTCCGGTCGTTAAAGTTATTTTTTACTATATTTTTTACGAGGGAATACTTTCGTGTCTTTCAAATTGTGTCAATCCCCTCGTTATTAAATCTGAATAAAATTAATCAAAAAAAATTATGCGCTAATTAAAATTAATCAACAAAAACGATCCGCCCATATCCCCCAAAATTTATAGGTTAAATTGATTCCCTCCTTTTTTTCCTCAACAACTTCCGCCCATATCCCCCAAATTATTAAAAAAAATCCCTAAAATCTCTCACTCCTATGTTATCCCAATACACGTACACCAGATTCAACAAAGAGGATGCAAAGAATCACGAACAAATAGGCCCTCACTGCAACTGCTCGCTACTCCATAGGCGAGTTCTAGCGATCGATTTAACACTATATATACAGAGCAAAACTCAACGAAAAATCACAAAAGATTTGTTCTTGTTATACGCAGCTTATAGTTTGTGTGCTTTGTGGTGAATCTGAGTCAACGCTAATAGCTGGGTTCTGTTACTTGCTGTGCTTATACTTGATTTGTGGGTTCTGTCAACGCAGCTTATACGGTTTGGTCTTCTTGCTGTGCTTTCTCGTCAAGGTAAACTCAAGTCGCTAAATTTGTAGTTGTAATTTTTGTGAAATTGGGTCTTTTTGTTATCTCTCTGCTTTTCAAATCGACGCCTTTCAGATTTATATGATAATTGTTCTGTTTTCAGTATATTTCTTGTAATTTTTCAATGCACAGAACCAACTGCTTTCCATCAAAGTTGTTGTTTTCCTCATCTTCTGATTTCTCTGCCTTTTGATGCTTCGTATTATTATAATGCACGATAGGTAAAATTTTGGATTCTTAATCTGTTATAGTTTGCAAGAGAGGTCCTATACGCGTTGCAGCTAGAAATTCTTATAAGGGGATTCAGAATTTACACATAATTCAAACTTTTATATATGTACAAAAAATTTGTCTCCTATTTGCACATTATAATTTTTCGGCGTAGCGAATTCATGATTACATGTGGCTCTGCATTGCTTGTATGAAACAAAGAGTATAATCATATTTGTTTCAGAAGGTGTTCTTTGCCCAATGTTGAAATCGAATATTTTGCCATTCTTCTTCAGCTTGCCTATATAGCGTACCCAAATCTATTCAGTGGCAGAAAGTCATTCTTAACAACAAGTGTTTAACTTTCTTTCACCCTGTGGGCATAGTAGCTAGCGCTATGATGTCGCCTTATAGGGACGGGTAATTCAGGCCTAGATTGCATTATTTTTTTAAGTTAATGGAATTGAGGTTGATCATGAACAGTTTTAGAGTACTTTGTATGTTTCAATAACAACTCCATCCTAATTAAGAATTTGTCATTTCACTTTTCATTAGTATTGATCAAACAGATTGTTTATGTAAGAAGGACAAATTCTTGAATTAATAGTAATATTAAGAACTTAAAGATAGCCATTTATGCATCCAAATTAAATCACACATAGAGTAACCAAAAATTCAAAAATACTCACAATTTGAAGAAGGTGGTTTGCTTCAGGTAAGATAGACTTAGCCTTGTCAACATTACGAACCCCGGCCTTAACAGCAAAACCTTTAGCCAAAAGCTGCTCAACAATTCTCTTCCCAGTATTCCCAGTTGCACCAGACACAAATATTTTCTTCTTCTGACTGGTATGATACTAAGACCCGCTTCCTTTTCTTCCGTGATTGCACTTCCTTCCATCTGTAACCAAACAATAGTTAAAACACAATCATGTCATTAGCCACAACTTAGAGAAATCTTGCTGGAATATAAAGTATTGACTGAAATGTGGAAGCCAAAACTTCTGTATGATTGTGCCAATAGTAGAGGAAGTAAGATTCCTACTCAACGGCCTTTTTATTTTCTTAATCTGATATTTTTGCGTTTTTAAATTTATATTAATCACATGCCTGGACATCAATCAATTGGTCGAGTATCGATCAGGTATATATATGTTGATAGTCGAACGTAGTGTGTGATAATATATTAGTACTGGTTTATACTGAGAAATACTTAGGTCGTTTATAAATAAATATTCGGTTGATTATTTGAAGATCCATATGTTACCATGTATATCAAAACAACAGGTGATTATATAGTAAAAGGTGGTATAATTACTAGTCAATATCTTACTTTTTACTAACAGAAAATTGAAGGTTGATAAATATACTAGTTAATATATGCTTTTCTAGGTCTATAAACCAATAAGCCTATCTGTTGCGTGTGTTATACATTATGCACTTTAATTATATTATGTAGTTTTTTAGGTTGGAAAAGAGTGTTCAAATTTGAACTGTGAAATATTGGTGGATTGAACATAAATATTGTCTAAAGAGATGTTGAGATCTTTTTACAAAAGAAAAGAATAAAGAAGAACTAGTTATGTGATCTTGGTATACAATACTACCTCCTTGAGAAGTACTGTTATTGGATTCTTGAAGTCAGGGGAAAGTAAACTTGGTTCTGTCCATAAATTTATTCCTTCTTACTCAGATAGGCTTATTGGTTTGAAGCCTCTTTTTTCTTTATACGCACGTTACGCACTTTTATACTATAGATTAAATTGACTTACAACAAAAAAAAGCTCCTGAAAGCAAAAACCTGAATTTTTTTTTAGATTATGAGTCGTGAAACCACAATGCTCATATTAGGATACGCACGTTGCGCGTGAATCCTATCTAAATGAGAACAAATTATTTGAAAAATTGTGTTTGACTAAGAAATAAAAGTTAAGGAGAAAATGTAAACTCCTGAAAATGACAAATGCGATCCTATTTAACTAACTCAGTAAGGAAAGAAACTTTACCTTTTAACTAACTCAATAAAGAAAGAAACTTTACCTCACAAAAGGTAATCAGTTATTTCGGTTAATATATTCAACTTGAAATTTATCTCAGTTTAATCATTTTATTGCTTAGACATTATAAATTATCATGCTTCCTTTTTAGTTCTAGTTAGAACACATAGCCTTTGAAGATTTTAGAGCTTTTTCGAAAAAATTTCTTGAAAAGTTATATGTTCAGATGTATTCATAAGTTCATTCTAGAAGACATAACATGTCAGCTAACTCACATATTTCTTTTTTTTTTTTCCTTCTGGCGAGCAAATGGAACTTGTTCTTGTTCTTTAACTAATATGAAATACTATATAAATTATTTTTAATATTTTAAAATATTGTATTTGTGGGTTGTCTCAATATTAAAAAATTAATTAAATTATAATCATGTCTAGTATAAAATAAAAATTTTAAGGGTAAAAAAATAAATAATATTTTACTAAGAGGTTTTTTGTTTTAAATATAATATAATTCTTTGATAGTTCTCCCGTAATATAGGAGTTATTGATGATCCATAATTTCTTTTAACATATATACATATATATTGCACATGCACCGGATTATGGCACTTGATAAGAAATGGATGGAACTCGTCCATGACCGACTTGGTAATGCTTATAAGCATGGGGTGGACAACCTTTTGGATTTTGCTTTTACAAGATTAAGTGAAGCGCGTGTAATACGATGTGCATGTATCAAATGTTGTAACACATCTTCGGGAACAGGTGAGATGATTAAGTCACATTTAATAGTATGTGGAATAATTCAAAATTATACTTTTTGGTATCACCACGGGAAAAAGTTAGGTGAGCCACAATCAACTCCAAAAGATGTAGAAGATGATGACATTGAAGAAGCCGATGGTGAGGATGAAATACATGGGATCCTAAGAGATTTATACCCTGATTTTGATGCAGAAACTACGAACACTGATGGTGATTATTTTCTTGAGGAGGAACCAAATCTTGAAGCGAAAAAATTCTATAGGCTTTTAAAGGATTTTGAGCAACCATTGTACCAAAATTCAAAAGTTTCTAAACTTTCTACTATGGTTAAATTGCTTCATATCAAAAGTATTGGGCGTTGGATTCATGAGTCATTTATAATGTTGTTGAAGATGTTGAAGGAAGATCTATTGCCTGACGAATCAAACTTGCCATATTGATATTACGAGGCAAAGAAGATAATTCGGGATCTTGGACTTTCTTAAAGGAAGATTGATGCGTGTAAGAATAATTGTATGTTATATTGGAAGGATGACAAGTTTCTTGAATCTTGTAAAGTTGCACAAGATTTTACGTTATTTTCCGTTAAAGCCAAGACTCCAAAGGTTGTTTATGTTCTCAAAAATATCATCTTTAATGACATGGCATCATGACAAAAGAGTTGATGATGGAATAATGAGGCACCCATCTGACTCAATGGCATGGAAAAAGTTTGATGAACTTCACCAATCTTTTGCTGATGAACCTCGTAATGTTCTACTTGGACTTGCTAGTGATGGTTTTCAACCATTTAGAAGCTCTAGAACTCCGTATAGCATTTGACCTGTCGTACTTATTCCTTATAATTTACCACCTTGGCTATGTATGAAGCAAGAGAATTTTATTTTGTCGATGCTTATTCCTAGTCCTGAAAGTCCAGAAGACGCAATTGATGTTTATCTTCAGCCTTTGATGGACGAATTAAAGGAATTAAGGGAAATTGGAGTGGAGACCTTTGATGCGTCAACTAGATAGAATTTGATGTTGTATGCAGCTTTATTATGGACCATTAATGACTTTCCGGCTTATGCAAACTTATCTAGATGGAGTACAAAAGGAAAATTAGCTTTCCCATGTTGCAATAAAGAAACATACTCAATTAGATTAGAAAATGGTCAAAAGCAGTGTTATATGGGTCATAGACGCTTTCTTCCTCTTAAGCACAAATGGAGGAACGATAAAGAGTCATGTGATGGCACTAAGGAGTGAAGACTACCACCCGAAATTTTATCCGGTGAGGATATACTTGATAAAGTGGCTAATTTAGATGGTTTACCACTAACAAAGAATCCAAAGAAGAAGATTAAAATATCACATGAGAGTAGGGGTGATAATTGGAATAAGAAGAGTATTTTCTTTGATCTTCCCTATTGGAAAACTCTATTGTTGCGACATAATTTAGATGTGATGCATATTGAGAAAAATGTATGTGACGGTATTTTGGGGAAAATCTTAAATATCAAAGGAAAAACCAAAGATACCATAAAAGCTCGATTGGATTTTCAAGCAATTAACATAAGGAAATAATTGCATCCAATTAAAAATGGGGATAAATACGAGCTACCAACAACATGTTACACGTTATCTCATGAAGAGAAAAACAAAATTTTCAGATTCCTAAAGAACTTAAAGGTCCCAGATGGATATTCATCAAATATATCTCATTGTGTCAACACTAAAGATCGCAAAATTTCAGGCCTAAAAAGTCAGGATTTCCATATTCTTTTACAACATTTACTTCCACTTGCTATTCGTGGTATGCTTTGCAAATCTGTATGTGAACCTCTTATTGAGTTGTCTTTATTTTTCAACTTGCTTGGAGAAAAATTCTTAAGAATGGATGAGTTAGAACAGATAGCAGCTCAAATTCCTATAACTCTATGCAAGTTAGAAAAGGTATTCCTTCCTTCATTTTTGGATGTAATGGTGCACTTGTCGATTCATTTAGCTTTGAAGCTATGATTGCTAGACCTATTCAATATCGATGGATGTATCCACTGGAGCGATGGCTATACTTTTTGTAATCTTTAGTTGGTAATAGGGCTTGCCCAGAAGGTTCTATCGCGGAGGGAAATTTGGCAACTGAATGTTTGACTCTATGCTCAAGGTATTTGATACAATGGAAATAAAGTTTAATTGCCTTGAGCGGAATTATGATGGTGGTGTTATTGAATCTGATGGAGGTTTAACAATATTTTGTCAACTTGGAAAAGAATTAAGAGCTGGAAAATTAGACAAACTTAATCCAGATGAAATAGAGCAAGCACATATTTGTGTTTTGAAGAACTGTGATGAAATTCAACCATTTCTCGAGTAAGTATTGATTCGACATAATAATTCACGTATACTTTATCCATGATTTCAATTAAAATGACATTTTATTCTTTAATATTTTGTAGAGAGTTTTCAGAAATTCCAGGTGATACCTCTCAAAAACATTCAGATAGGGAGTTCATTAGTTGGTTAAAAAAAGGTTAGTACTACTTATATACCATTGTTATTTTTTAAAACATAATTTTTATATAGTATTTGCTAATTAAATTATATAATTGATTTTGATAGGTTGTAAAATTGTACAAATGTGATAACAGTAAGAAAATGGAAGATTTGCTCATTTTGTCACGTGGTCCCCTGCCATATGTGAGACGTCTCAAAGGTTACATTATCAATGGATATAGGTTTCATGTGGAAGACTATGACAGGGGTTTGAGAACTCAAAATTGCGGGTGGTCGTAGTTGGTGAGAGATGAAGGGAATAAAAATATTGATTATTATGGAGAACTCACTGAGATTCTTGAATTGCAATTTATTGGACGAAAAAGAGTGATCTTGTTTAGATGTATGTGGTTTGATGTGTATGACTAAGAAAAAGGAGTTAAAATGGATGAATACGTCTTTGTGAGTGTTAATCCTCAGTGATTATTGAAAACTAATGAGCCATTTGTATTAACAAACCAAGAATTACAAGTATTTTATGTCTATGATCCTTCAAATAAAGGATGGCATGTTGTAAGAAAAGTTCTGCCTCATAATACATTTGACATTTTGCAAGAAAAGGATGATGATTTGGAGAATTTAGAGAATTCTATACAAATGAAAAGGAAAAGAACTCATGAAGGTTTTTAACCTTTATAGTGGTTGCTGTTAATATTTATTTCCTACGTCTCAATCCAATCTAGTCGGGGTAGGCTATATTGCTTCTTTCTCAGGTTGAATATACGCATGATTTACATTCTTTTCAGTTAATTCTTTTATCGGTAATATTGGAATGGAAAATTTCTTGTGGATAAATAGTTTTATTACTGGTCTTAATGATTTTTTATCTTTCTCAGCTAACAGTTACTCCATACTTCTATCTTATTTTAGGTTGACATGAATCCATCAAAATGTCAGAAGTCTGAAATGGGAGCAATTTCAAAGAATGTACATCATACATATATTCAACCTGGTGCTTTAGAAAGGGGAAGAGGACACAACTTTGGATCTTTGTGATCTGTAATAACAAATATTGGAAAGAGAACTTCGATTGGCGAAAGTAAAAATCACAACTCAACAGCTTCTAAGCAGAATAAGCTTGCACATACTAATAAGCTTGTGTCCCTGGTTTCGCTTCGATGGAAGACGATGCTCCCCTCGCTCAAGACGCTGAAGCAAAGCAAGGTCTCTTAAGTTTTAATTTTTTTTTTGTTTCTTATTGAACTGGTATTGGTTTTATGTTTCACATAAATCAAAAATTTTAGAAACAGGAAGAGCTTTGAAGAATGTAAATCTTGCATACATTCAACCTGCGTCTTTAGCAAGGGGACGAGGGCAAAGCTTTCGATCTTTGGGCTCTGCAAAAGTAAATGTTGGCAAGAAAAATCTGTTTGTAGAGATTAAAAATTGCAATTCAGGGGCTTCTAAGCAGATTAAACTAGCACATAATAGTAACAATGTTATGCCTCCTAGTTTTGATATGATGGAAGAAGAAATTCCATTTACTCAAGAAGCTGAAATGATGCAAGGTCTCAAGTTTTAATTATTCTTTTTTGTTTGTTATAAGACTGGAAGTTATTTTATGCTTTACTCAAATCAAAATCTGCAGAACTTGGAGCTACTTCGAAGAATGTACGATACACTTGCAGTCAGCATGGTGCTTTAGCAAGGGGACGCGGGCAAAATGTTAGATTTGTGGGCTCGGCAAAAGGAAGCGTGGGAAAGAGGAATCTTGTTGGGGAAAGTAAAAATCACAACTCAGCAGCTTCTGAGCAGAATAAGCTAGCACATAATAGTGATAATCTTATGCCTCCTAGTTTCGATCCGATGTTTCTCTCGCTCAAGAAGATGAAATGATGCAAGGTATCAAGTTTAATATTTTTTTTTTGTTTGTTATAAGATTGAAATTTAATTTATGTTAAAAACTAAAATTTGCAGATCTATGTGAATCTGAAAACCCAAAAAAGGTGAGAGGAAATAATAGGAATAAAGATGTTGCGGGACTCAAACCTGGAGAAACATTTAGACTCAACTTTTACCACAATCGGGTTGTTGGATCGTAAGATGTGTCCGTTGCAATACATTTATGGAAGGACATCGGAGAAGATAAGCTGGAACACGTGTGGTGAGCTGTTACGGTAAGCATTTAAAGCACTATAAAGCAATAATTTAATTGAAAGTACTTGAAATTTCTGTTACAGTTCCCACTCTGTTTATGGTCTATGTTAGATATGCTGATGGTGGCTGGAAATTTTTGTTAAAGCAGTTCTAATCAATGCTAATACCACAAATGATCTGTTGCATTTTACATTCAATTAGTTTCACTCAATATGGTTTGCAATATGCTTACTTGCATGGTGAATGACCAAACGCTATCACTAGACTATTGGTACAATGTACCTCATATAACATACGAACAGAGTTAATTTGTTTTACATGATTGCGACTCAATCAATAACTACTCAACTTTGTTAGTCAAAGCAGCTCAAAACAGATTATACCTTTGTAGAAGATTCTTCAGGCCTTTGTGGCTCCCTCTGATTGAGTCCATGTGCAAGATACATGGTACCCTCGATGATTTCTCCATTTCTTCCTCTCCTAAAAACTTACCTCCAGTTATGAAGAGTCATAATAACTAGAAACAGAAACATATAAGTCATCTGATATACTTCTAAAGGTAACAACCTCACAAGGTGACAGATGGCTATCAAACTCTAGTGAAGACTGTCACAAGAAAAAAATCATTGTGGAGAGCTATACCATAAAAGTTTTAACAAGCTTTCTGAAGAAAAAGCTATTGAAAAAATGGAACCTATCTTTCTCCTCTGGATTGATTTTGTTCCTAAGATACCTGCAATTCATTTCATCAATCGAGTTTTCCTTCTTTCACAGTGTCAAGCAGGAGACAAGTACAGAAATTAAGAATAAATGAATGAAACATCTGTTTCATCAGCTTGAAATTAAATGTTGAAATTAGATGGATTTTTGTATGTCACTTTCAGAGTAATAATGCAAAACAGTACAGTCATAGACCAGAAGAAAATATTTTGGGCAGATCTCCAGCTTACTTTCATATGTGAAACGTTCGAACAAACTCTCTCTATATCCATAAGTCAGAGAAAACTCCTCTGGTTCCCGGGACTATCTTAATATACAGAAGTATAAGTGTGCATACTGTCATAAATCAGTAACTGTTTAAATCACCATTAGCAAGTTGAAACAAAAGCTGTTCATTCTTTCGGGGCCAACCAAATTTAGACCTTAGGCAACTCGGCAAATCAAATGTACATTGAAAGGCGACAAGGAAAAGTATCTCTTACTTGGGATGATAATGCTTTGAAACTGGATTGCTTTTCTGCCCAGTTGCCCAAGAGCAGCTGTTTATGCCCATTTTGTAACTGGAAAACATTTTGTTACATATTAAATTAAAAAAAAAAAAACTAATAAACATTTTAACCTCACAGGAAGTCCTGAAACGTAACAAGTCATTACTGAAAAAAGGGGAAAAAGAAAAGAAAAGGGAGTTTAGTATTACTGCTACATATATTTGCTCTTTATGGATGTCAATACATGTAATTGTCTTGGTTTTTCGTCTGATACAATTATTACTTTAGTGTTTCTTGTTTAACAATGTATGTGTATTCAAATTTGATGAATTTTTCTCAGGTAATATTTACGTTGATCCATTCATCAGAGGTACATTGACATGATATCGTTTTTAACATTTTTCATAGAATAATGGAATTTCCCTGTTGTTGTCTTTTTCATTGGAAGGATACCTCCAAAGTTCCTTAATGTTTTGTTTTCGCTATGACTGGTTCTAGTTCTTTTAATGGTTGATCATTGATCTAGATTTTCTTTCTTTTCCGGTGTTCAACTTTTGTCTATTTTTTCTTTTTAAATTTGAATCATCACCTTTTACATATTGTCAAGAGCATCCAATGTAACGACTCGACCGGTCATTTTGAGATCTAACGCGTCGTTTGGCGGTTTGAGGCCATGAGCAGCTTCATTTCAGGTATTATGACTCGTAAGCATCGTCAAAATTGAATTTCGGGAAGTTCAGTGTCGGATTGGAAAGAAAGTTTTCATTTCGGAAGCCTTAAGTTGGGAGAATTGACTAAGATAGGATTTTTGAGTAAATGACCTCAGAATCAGGATTTGAAGGTTCCAGCAGGTTCGTATGATGATTTCAGACTTGGGCGTATGTTCGGATCGGTTTTGGATGATCCGGGAGCATTTCGGCGCATGTTGTAGAAGTTATCATTTTAGAAGAAATTTCACAAGTCTGGGTTGAAGTGCATTTCCGTGTTATTGATGTCCGTTTGGGATTCCGAGTCTGGGAATAGCTCCGTATGGTGATTCTAGTGTTAGAAGCGCGATCGGAAGTGAATTCGGAGGTCCGTAGGTCATTTTGGAGCTATTTGGCAAAAGTAAGAAATTTGAAGTTTCTAAGAAATCCGATCACAAGTGGAAATTTTGATATCGGGGTTGGATTTCGATTCTGAAAGTTGGAACAGGTCCGCAATGTTGAAAGTGACTTGTGTCCAAAATTTGAGGTCAATCAAACGTGATTTGATAGGTTTTGGCATCAAATATAGAAGTTTGAAGTTCTAAGTTCATTAAGCTTGAATCGGGTTGCGATTCGTGATTTTGATGTTGTTTGATGTTATTTCAAGGCTCGACTAAGTTCGAATGAGGTATTAGGACTGGTTGGTAGGTTTGGTTGAGGTCCCGGAGGTCTCGGGCGTGTTTCGGATGCTTAATGGGTCGATTCTTGCCTTGTGAGGATTGCTGGTTTTCTGGTGTGAGTGCAACAGATTTTTACTCTATGCGATCGCGTGAGAGGGTCCACGACCGCATAGTGCAAATTTGGAGGCTGCTGGTTTTGGCATATGCGAACGCAAGGAAGAGTGTGCGATCGCATAGAGGAAAATTGGGAGGCAGCTGAGATTGGCTTATGTGATCGCATGGAGGGGAATGCGATCACATAGTGCAAATTATGGAGGCAACAAGTTTAGCCTTCACGATCGCGAAGGCGTTCCTGCGATCGCATAGAAGGGTCGTTTGGTCAGCGAAGTGTTTTAAAACGGGTTTTGGCTCATTTTTATCTCAAATCTTTCATGGAGCCGATTTTTGAGAGCTTCAAGGGGAGATTTTCATCAAGCAACTCTAGGTAAGTGGTTTCTTCACATTTATTAGTTAAATACATGATTATATGCGGACTTGGACATGGCAATTTGTAGAAATTCTGGGATTTGGGAGTAAACCTAGAAAATTGTATTTTTGGATTTGTTACCACGAATTTGGGCATGAAATTGAAAGCGGATTATATATTTGAGTTCGTAAAGTTATGGGTAATCTTTATCTTCGAAAAATTTCAGGATCCGGACACGTGGGCCCGAGGGCAATTTTGTCAACTTTCCGAGCGGAATTGGGAATTTATATAAATTGAATTGTTATAAGTATTAGAGTATATTTTCATTGGTTTTCCCGTTATTTGGATAGTTTTTGGGTGTGGTGCATCAATTTGAGTCGCCGGAAGGGCTTAGAAGCCGGTTATGAATCTTCGGAGCGAGGTAAGTCTCCTTTCTAACCTTTTAAGAGGGAATTGTCCCTATAGGTGAAATAATTTAATATGTGCTACTATTTGTGGGGGCTACGTACGCACGAGGTGACGGGAGTCCGCGCGTAGCTACTATTATGCTTATGTCCGGGTAGTCTAGGACCCAAAAGCATGTTTTATTTGTCATACTTGTAACTTTATTGATGAATTTGGAAATGATTAATACTTATTGAAATTGGTAAATGAATTTCTGGAATAGATTTAAATACTATCTTCGCGTCCATTAAAAGAGAATTTTATCACTTTCTTGGGTAATTGTTTTCCTGATAAAATATGAATTATTGTGTGAATGTGTGTATCTATGAGTACCTGAGTCGCATGTATGATTTGCGAGCAGGGTAACTCTATTATTTATATATGACCGCGTCGCATGATGGATTCGTGAGCGGGGTAATAGATGCATCTATGGTTCGAGTCGTTCAACCCTTCGACATTGCAAAGTTTACATTTATCGTTGGTTCGAGTCGTTCGGCCCTCGACATTTCTTGCGCATGATATTTTCTGAGTACTTTATGAGATTTTTAACTGTTTACTGGCCTTGAATTATAAGTTGTCAACTGAAATGACGAAGATATAAAGTTTATAATTGCGGAAGAAGTTATTTCCTATCACTATTTGTTAATTACCTATGATATCCATGCTTAGTGTACCCTTGATTTTATTAAATTGACCTCTAGCAAGTGTCAAATTCGATCTCTCGTCACTAACTCTTCGAGGTTAGGCGAGATACTTACTGGGTACACGTTATTTTCGTACTCATACTACACTTGCTGTGCATTTTTATTGCACAGGTACATGTATATCTAGTGGCCCTGCTTGACGCAGTGATGTGGCTGACCTGGAGACTTAGGAGAGATACTCCCCTCGAGACGACCCACAGCCAGCAGAGTCTTCCTCGGATGAATTGTACTTTCTTTACTGTCCCATTTGTATGCTGGACGGTTATTGTAATTTATTTGGGTTTTCTTAGAAATTGCTCATGCACTTGTGACACCGGGCTCTGAGATGACTTTGGGATGTATTTGTCGATTGAATTATTTAAAACATCGTTGTTTACTCGGTAATTTTGTTTGATCTTTACATAATGAAATAAAAAGTAACGATTTTCAAAAATACTAAAATAGGAATTTAATTAATCATTGAGTGTTGGCTTGCCTGACTGTGGCGTCCGGCGCCATCACGACCTTGATGGATTTTGGGTCGTGACAACGTGGTATCATAGCACTAGGTTCCCTTAGGTCTCGCGAGTCATGAGCAAGTCTATTAGAGTCTTGCTGATCGGTACAGAGACGTCTGTACTTATCTTCGAGAGGCTACATGGCTGTTAGGAGTACTTCCCTTCTTGATTCCTCATCGTGCGATTTGATTTCTTTGAGGCTTATGCCTACGTTTCTTCCTACTCAATCTTACGCGTCGCGAAGCGCTTGCTATAAATCGAGAATTTGTGGGATTGTAATGATGCACCAGATATGGTGCATGAGGTTTTTCCATGCACAGTTGGTTGGGGCTATTGTCGTTGCTCTGCGGAATGACCTTATGTTGTTTCAGCTCGGTAGCTGCACTTCTGAGAGCTTTGAGGTTATGCTCAGATTTGCTATGATGCTTATGATTGGTTATCGCACGGTATTGATATGACGGTGGCATGATTGTCTATGAATTGAAGCAGTGAATGACTTGGAAGGATGTTTACTCAGCACAAGATTTAGAGATTTAGTATTTCATTTTCGGCGGGGGAAAGGAAAACAGACTATAGATGATCTTCGAAAAGGTTTGAAGTTGTGGTGATCTGCTGGTTTAAGTGCTAAAAAGAATTATATTTATTTGAGGCAATAACTGGGCATCATGCGATGAGGAAATACATGTAGGAAGTGTCAGGAAATGGCCAAATTTCTAGAAGGCCAGGTATAAGAAGCGAGAGTCAAGTAGTTGCTTAAAAGAGTGAGTTTGACCAAAGTTGGAGAGCGGCAGCATAAAATAAAATTTCTTTGGTAGGATAGATTCACATCTTGAGGAGAAGTTTCGAGCGATTTGAGAATTTTAGTGGACGGTGATTGGGTCCACGGGCTTAAGTTGAAATGTTGACTATTACGACGGGAGATGAGATGCAACAGGAAGAAGTTACTTGGTATGAAGAAGGATGCAATATAGCTTGGGATTAGAAGATATTGTTGCGCATCTAGTAGATGTCCATGAGGAGCGGACGGACTGATAAAGTTGGTAGATGAGAACGGGCGTTGGATGGGGTATTGATGTCGTAGAGATTGTGCAGTGCAGCATCGTTGGAGGATGTCGGTTGGTAATTTTCGCAGATGGGTTATCTTCAGTGAGCAAGATCAGTGGTTGCGTGGTTGGCGTAGTTTCTGCGAGGGATTTTACTGACTATTCAGCAAGAGGTCGAATATGATAATGTGGTTAATGACTCAGAGTGCTTGTGAAATGCTAACAAAAGGATTTAGAGGAATTTGACGGGTTGGTTGTGCAAGATCACATCAGCAATAAAGAAAGGATCTTGGTGGGTTTCAGATTTGTGTAATAACGGCTTCAGGCTAAGTGGGAGAGTTCCACCGCCTATGATTGGGTTGCATGGTTATCTACTGGTGAAAATTCGGGTTATCGACATATTAGTGGGTTGTTACAGCCAAGGGAAGAAGACAGGAGTGGTAATTGAGCATAGGATTTGATAAATGTGTGCAAAGGTTCGCCTTATTGAATGAGGTTTAGGCTATGGAAGGATTCAGTATTTGTGCTTAGTACAGAGGTAATTTGCAAGGGAAGTGATTCGGCCGGGTGCTTATTCAAGATGGGTGTTCAGGTGCCAGCGAAGCTGTGGAGTGGATTATGTTCGGAACCAAGCCAATGTGGGTGACTCTCAACAACAGTCCTCGTAAATTTCGAAGGTCAGAATGTGGTGTCTAAGGATTTCAAGCCCCCAGTATGGTTAAGAATCGAGCTTTTACGGCGGAATTATGAGAAGGAGGAAATGGTTGTAGTGTTCTATGTTATCTTCGGCATGCAGGATGGGTATGCCAGTCGAAGATGTGAATATGCGTACAAGGAGAGCATGAATTGGTTCATGGGTCTAGAGACGAAGTGGTTCGTGGAATGAAGTCACTCGAAGTGAGTGCGAATTGAGTTATTATGTGTTGATTTGGAGTTATCATCATCCCTAAGGTGAGTGCGAATTGGATTGAGGTTAGGATGGGTCGTGTTATATGGGCTTAAGAAAGGTTTAATTGAATCGCACTGCGGTATGGTGGCGGTGTTGGCGTATGGGCATTATGAGTTATTGTTCATTTTGATCTATGGCTTGAGCCAAGAGGGGAAAAGTCTGTTGTTGATAAGTTGATTGCGTGGCTAAGTATCGTATCAGTTTTAGTTTGAGGTATACGGGTGAATAAGTTATGTCCTACAGAAATGGAGTTTGAGAATGATGCGAGTAATGGAAATTTGGAAAAGATAGATGGTCAACCATGGTGGAATTGGCGAAGTGGCGGCAGTAATCAGTCCTTTCGTCATGATGAGTTATGCATTTGATTTGTGACGGTACGTGCGGGGTTTGACGGCCGCCTTAATTGATTTTATTTGGAAATATCCAAGTATTTTGGGCCTGTTATGTGTAGGCGGATCTCGGAAGGATTATGGTGGTATAGACTATTACTTGAGGATTTGCATGTTTTTTGATTATGAGAATTAGCTCGTGTTGTTACGGTTCTCTTGAATTAGGTTAAGTAAGAGGTTTTATGTGATAAAGTATTCGCCCTAATAGTGGTTCAAGAGTCATGATTGAATTCTTGTGCTATGCATAGTGGCATGTTAGGTGCAGTGAACGGTATGAAATTTGGAAGCAAGGATCAAGGTTGTGGATTGGTGTTGACAAGGATGTCACAAGTTCGGATGAGCAAGAAAAGGGACTTGGATGTTTAGAGTAAGCTGGTATTGTCTTCAGCATCACCTGAGATCGGTGGTTGTGTAAGAAGCTTTGCGTTCTGGTTACAGATTTCTTGGTTGGCTTTATAGCACTTGCGTGGACGATGGTATGGATGTGCAGACTTGTTATCTAGTTAATGAGGTCGTGGAAGTGTATTCCACGGGAGGATTTTATAGGGGTGACATGTAGTCACTTAATTGTTTAAGATTCAGACCAAGTATAAAGAAGTATAATGTTGTTTATTTGAGAGTTTATACTAGGAGGGCTCTCAGTTCATTTGGTTGAGGATGTAGGGGTTTTGCTCCGGCTATGATGGTTGTTCTTTGCTTTTATGAGAAAAAGTGGGTCATTATGGACCTAGGTAAGGCTATCAGCCTAGTTCGGTGCGTGCGGGATCGGCTTTAAGATTGTGAATGGATTTAAATATGATTATGGGCTCCATATGAGTCAGATGTGTTCATTTGAGTATAGCGCTTCTCTTGGAGGCGTATTAGAACATCAGATGTTGTTCCATTTTCGTTCATTTCAGGTAATATTATGTTGTGCCGTGTGAGTTGTGAAGACTACTTGATGATTTCTTATGTGTTGAGGTTCCGCGTAGTGATGATGATGTGTGAGCAGGATGACTCTTGAGATTCAGAGTATGTATAGCGCACCTCAGTTGTGTTTGAGTTTTGTAGCGTATGGCTCTATCAGTCTCCCCATGATGGTATTATGTACTTAGCGTACTTGTGACCGATATTCAGTATTTTGTAATAATGAGCAACTAGCTCGGTGTGTATCTCCTTATGTGAATTTTATGGTTGGATCGGGTGGCACGCTGCCATGGGTATGTTATTTGGATCGGGTTGCACGCCGCAACAGTGTGATGTTGAGTACGATTCCCCATATTTATTTTCTTGTGTTTTACTTCCTATTTTCTGAGGAAAGTTCATATTAATTGCGTGAGTTGAGTAGTCCCTTCCTGAGTCATTTCTTTATGCATCGCGATCGAGTTGTGGCCTATTGGTACGTTGTGGCATCATGTGAGACTGTTGGTCATGTCTGGGGTGATTTGTTGCCTGAGCAGTTCATACTGGGTGAGTCGAGGTTATTGGATGAGGGATTAGTTCGATAAGATTGTGTGAAGTATATTAAAGAAGGAATACCATTATTTGGTTCATAATGATGTGATGATTCTATTCAGGAGGAGAGATTCAATGATTGGTTAACTCTGCAGTTGGTTACGAATTTCTACACATCTCCTCCGTCATGGTGGTATCGTAAGCGTTATAGCAGGATTTATACATATGTGGCATGAGGTGTGTTTGGAGCATCAAATTCGTGGAATTTTTGGCTGTTATGATTAGGGAACGTCATTATGGTTAGATGATTAATTATGTGGTGAATAGTGCTAATTCAGCGGAGGCATGCAATCATATTCTGATACCTCGCGTAATGATTTATTCGGTGTTCATATATTGGTAACAGGCCTGGCAGATAATTTCGGGTGTTGGAACTGGGTTCCGAGCTCATTGTATGGATGACAGAGGATATCTTCATATTTGTTCCAGAAAATGTACTCAGCTGGGTTGTGGTAGCACGGGCAAGTGTACGAGGTGTTAAATAGTGATTTCAGACAACTCCAGAGCAGTTCTTAGCACGTTCGACGACGAATGTATGTTTAAGTGGGAGCGAATGTAACGACCCGAGCGATCGTTTTGAGATCTAACGCGTCGTTTGGCGGTTTGACGCCATGAGCAGCTTCATTTCAGGTATTATGACTTGTAGGCGTGGTCGGAATTGAATTTCGGGAAGTTCGATGTCGGATTGGAAAGAAAGTTCTCATTTCGGAAGCCTTAAGTTGGGAGAATTGACTAAGATAGGATTTTTGAGTAAATGACCTCAGAATCAGGATTTGAAGGTTCCAGCAGGTTCGTATGATGATTTCAAACTTGGTCGTATGTTCGGATCGGGTTTTTGATTACCCGTGAGCATTTCGGCGCATGTTGTAGAAGTTAACATTTTAGAAGAAACTTCATAAGTCTGGGTTGAAGTGCATTTCAGTGTTATTGATGTCCGTTTGGGATTTCGAGTCTGGGAATAGCTCCATATGCTGATTTTGGTGTTAGGAGCGCGATCGGAAGTGAATTCGGAGATTCGTAGGTCATTTTGGAGCTATTTGGCTAAAGTAAGAAATTTGAAGATTTTAAGAAATCCGACCGAAAGTGGAAATTTTGATACCGGGATCGGATTCGACTCCGAAAGTTGGAACTGGTCCGCAATGTTGAAAGTGACTTGTGTGCAAAATTTGAGTTCAATCGGACGTGATTTGATATGTTTTGGCATCGAATGTAGAAGTTTGAAGTTCTAAGTTCATTAAGCTTGAATCGGGTTGCGATTCGTGATTTCGATGTTGTTTGATGTGATTTCAAGGCTCGACTAAGTTCAAATGAGGTATTAAGACTGGTTGGTAGGCTTGGTTGAGGTCCCGAGGGCCTCGGGCGTGTTTCGGATGCTCAACGGGTCGATTCTTACCTTGTGAGGATTGTTGGTTTTCTGGTGTGAGTGCAGCAGATTTTTACTCTATGCGATCGCGTGAGAGGGTCCACGATCGCATAGTGAAAATTTAGAGGCTGCTGGTTTTGGCTTATGCGAACGTAGGGAAGAGTGTGCGATCCCATAGAGGAAAATTCGGAGGCAGCTGGGATTGGCTTATACGATCGCATGGAGGGGAGTGCGATCGCATAGTGCAAATTATGGAGGCAGCAAGTTTAGCCTTCGCGATCGCGAAGGCGTTCCTGCGATCGCATAGAAGGATCGTCTGGTCAGTGAAGTGTTTTAAAACGGGTTTTGGCTCATTTTTATCTCAAATCTTTCATGATGTCGATTTTAGAGAGCTTCAAGGGGAGATTTTCATCAAGCAACTCTAGGTAAGTGGTTTCTTCACATTTATTAGTTAAATACATGATTATATACGGACTTGGAGATGGGAATTTGTAGAAATTATGGAATTTGGGAGTCAACCTAGAAAATTGTATTTTTTGATTTGTTACCACGAATTTGGGCATGAAATTGAAAGAGGATTATATATTTGAGTTCGTAAAGTTATGGGTAATCTTTATCTTCGAAAATTTTCTGAATCCGGGCACGTGAGCCTGATGGCAATTTTGTCAACTTTTCGAGTGGAGTCGAGAATTTATATAAATTGAATTATTGTAAGTATTAGAGTATATTTTCATTGGTTTACCCGTTATTTGGATAGTTTTTGGTCGTGGTGCATCAATTTGAGTCGCCGGAAGGGCTTGGAAGCCGGTTATGAATCTTCGGAGCGAGGTAAGTCTCCTTTAACCTTGTAAGAGGGAATTGTCCTCATAGGTGAAATAATTAAATACATGCTACTATTTGTGTGGGCTACGTACGCACGAGGTGACGGGACTCTGTGCGTAGCTACTATTATGCTTATGTCCGGGTAGTCTAGGACCCAAAAGCATGTTTTATTTGCCGTACTTGTAACTTTATTGATGAATTTGGAAATGATTAAACCTTATCGAAATTGGTAAATGAATTTCTGGAAAAGATTTAAATACTATCTTCGCGTCCATTAAAAGAGAATTTTATCACTTCCTTGGGTAATTGTTTTCCTTATAAAATGTGAATTATTGTGTGAATGTGTGTATCTATGAGTACCTGAGTCGCATGTAGGATTCGCGAGCAGGGTAACTCTATTATTTATATATGACCGCGTCGCATGATCGATTCGCGAGCGGGGTACTAGATGCATCTATAGATGATCTTCGAAAAGGTTTGAAGTTGTGGTGATCTGCTGGTTTAAGTGCTAAAAAGAATTATATTTATTTGAGGTAACAACTGGGCATCATTCGATGAGGAAACACATGTAGGAAATGTCAGGAAATGGCCAAATTTCTAGAAGGCCAGGTGTAAGAAGCGAGAGTCAAGTAGTTGCTTAAAGGAGTGAGTTTGACCAAAGTTGGAGAGCGGCAGCATAACATAAAAATTCTGTGGTAGGATAGATTCACATCTTGAGGAGAAGTTTCGAGCAATTTGAAAATTTTAGTGGACGGTGATTGGGTCCACGGGCTTAAGTTGAAATGTTGACTATTACGACGGGAGATGGGATGCAACAGGAAGAAGTTACTTGGTATGAAGAAGGATGCAATATAGCTTGGGATTAGATGATATTGTCGCGCATCTAGTAGATGTCCATGAGGAGCGGACGAACTGATAAAGTTGGTAGATGAGAACGGGCGTAGGATGGGGTATTGATGTCGTAGATATTGTGCAGTGCAACATCGTTGGAGGATGTCGGTTGGTAATTTTCGCAGGTGGGTTATCTTCAATGAGCAAGATCAGTGGTTGCGTGGTTGGCGTAGTTTCTGCGAGGGATTTTACTGACTAGTCAGCAAGGGGTCGAATATGATAATGTGGCTAATGACTCAGAGTGCTTGTGAAATGCTAACAAAAGAATTTAGAGGAATTTGACGGGTTGGTTGTGCAAGATCACATCAGCAATAAATAAAGGATCTTGGTGGGTTTCAGATTTGTGTAATAACGGCTTCAGGCTAAGTGGGAGAGTTCCACCGCCTACGATTGGGTTTCATGGTTATCTACTGGTGAAAATTCGGGTTATCGGCATATTAGTGGGTTGTTACAGCCAAGGGAAGAAGACAGGAGTGGTAATTGAGCATATGATTTGATAAATGTGTGCAAAGGTTGGCCTTATTGAATGAGGTTTAGGCTTTGGAAGGATTCCGTATTTGTGCTTAGTACAGAGGTAATTTGCAAGGGAAGTGATTCGGCCGGGTGCTTATTCAAGATGGGTGTTCAGGTGCCAGCGAAGTTGTGGAGTGGATTATGTTCGGAACCAAGACAGAGTGGGTGATTCTCAACAACAGTCCTAGTAAATTTCGAAGGTCAGAATGTGGTGTCTAAGGATTTCAAGCCCCCAGTATGGTTAAGAATCGAGCTTTTGCAGTGGAATTATGAGAAAGAGGAAATGGTTGTATTGATCTATGTTATCTTCGGCATGCAGGATGGGTATGCCAGTCGAAGATGTGAATATGCGTACAAGAAGAGCATGAATTGGTTCATGGGTCTAGAGACGAAGTGGTTCGTGGAATGAAGTCACTCGAAGTGAGTGCGAATTGAGTTGTTATGTGTTGATTTGGAGTTATCATCATCCCTAAGGTGAGTGCGAATTGGATTGAGGTATAGGATGGGTCGTGTTATATGGGCTTAAGAAAGGTTTAATTGAATCGCACTGCGGTATGGTGGCGGTGTTGGCGTATGGGCATTGTGAGTATTGTTTATTTTTATCTATGGCTTGAGCCAAGCGGGGGAAAGTCTGCTGTTGATAAGTTGATTGCGCGGCTAAGTGTTGTATCAGTTTCAATTTGAGGTATACAGGTGAATAAATTATGTCCTACAGAAATGGAGTTTGAGAATGATGCGAGTAATGGAAATTTGGAAAAGTTAGATGGTCAGCCATGGTGGAATTGACGAAGTGGCGGCAGTAATCAGTCCTTTCGTCATGATGAGTTATGCATTTGATTTGTGACGGTACGTGCGGGGTTTGACGACCACCGTAATTGATTGTATTTGGGAATATCCAAGTATTTTGGGCCTGTTATGTGTAGGCGGATCTCGGAAGGATTATGGTGGTATAGACTATTACTTGAGGATTTGCATGTTTTCTGATTATGAGAATTAGCTCGTGTTGTTACGGTTCTCTTGAATTAGGTTAAGTAAGAGGTTTTATGTGATAAAGTATTCGCCCTAATAGTGGTTCAAGAGTCATGATTGAATTCTTGTGCTATGCATAGTGGCATGTTAGGTGCAGTGAACGGTATGGAATTTGGAAGCAAGGATCAAGGTTGTGGATTGGTGTTGACAAGGATGTCACAAGTTCGGATGAGCAAGAAAAGGGACTTGGATGTTTAGAGTAAGATGGTATTCTCTTCAGCATCACCTGAGATCGGTGGTTGTGTAAGAAGCTTTGCGTTCTGGTTACAGATTTCTTGGTTAGCTTTATAGCACTTGTGTGGACAGTGGTATGGATGTGCAGACTTGTTATCTAGTGAATGAGGTCATGGAAGTGTATTCCATGGGAGGATTTTAAAGGGGTGACATGTAGTCACTTAATGGTTTTAAGATTCAGACCAAGTATAAAGAAGTATAATGTTGTTTATTTGAGAGTTTATACTAGGAGGGCTCTCAGTTCATTTGGTTGCGGATGTAGGGGTTTATCTCCGGCTATGATGGTTGTTCTTTGCTTTTATGAGAAAAAGTGGGTCATTATGGACCTAGGTAAGGCTATCAACCTAGTTCGGTGCGAGCGGGATCAACTTTAAGATTGTGAATGGATTTAAATATGATTATGGGCTCCATATGAGTCAGATGTGTTCATTTGAGTATAGCGCTTCTCATGGAGGCGTATTAGAACATCAGATGTTGTTCCATTTTCTTTCATTTCAAGTAATATTATGTTGTGCCGTGTGAGTTGTGAAGACGGCTTGATGATTTCTTATGTGTTGAGGTTCCGCGTAGTGATGGTGATGTGTGAGCTGGATGACTCTTGAGATTCAGAGTATGTATAGCGCACCTCAATTGTGTTTGAGTTTTGTAGCGTATGGCTCTATCAGTCTCCCCATGATGGTATTATGCACTTAGCGTGCTTGTGACCGATATTCAGTATTTTGTAATAATGAGCAACTAGCTCGGTGTGTATCTCCTTATGTGAATTTTATGGTTGGATCGGGTGGCACGCTTCCATGGGTATGTTATTTGGATCGGGTTGCACGCCGCAATTGTGTGATGTTGAGTACGGTTCCCCATATTTATTTTCTTGTGTTTTACTTCCTATTTTCTGAGGAAAGTTCATATTAATTGCGTGAGTTGAGTAGTCCCTTCCTGAGTCATTTCTTTATGCATCGCGATCGAGTTGTGGCCTATTGGCACGTTGTGGCATCATGTGAGACTGTTGGTCATGTCTAGGGTGATTTGTTGCCTGAGCAGTTCATACTGGGTGAGTCGAGGTTATTGGATGAGGGATTAGTGCGATAAGATTGTGTGAAGTATATTAAAGAACGCATATCATTATTTGGTTCATAATGATGTGATGATTCTATTCAGGAGGAGAGATTCAATGATTGGTTAACTCTGCAGTTGGTTACGAATTTCTACACATCTCCTCCGTCATGGTGGTATCGTAAGCGTTATAGCAGGATTTATACATATGTGGCATGAGGTGTGTTTGGAGCATCAAATTCGTGGAATTTTTGGCTATTATGATCAGGGAACGTCATTATTGTTAGATGATTAATTATGTGGTGAATAGTGCTAATTCAGCGGAGGCATGCAATCATATTCTGATACCTCGCGTAATGATTTATTCGGTGTTCATATATTGGTAACAGGCCTGGCAGATAATTTCGGGTGTTGGAACTGGGTTCCGAGCTCATTGTATGGATAACAGAGGATATCTTCATATTTGTTCGAGCAAATGTACTCAACTGGGTTGTGGTAGCACGGGCAAGTGAACGAGGTGTTAAATAGTGATTTCAGACAACTCCAGAGCAGTTCTTAGCATGTTTGACGACGAACGTATGTTTAAGTGGGAGAGAATGTAACGACCCGAACGGTTGTTTTTAGATCTAACGCGTCGTTTGGCGGTTTGACGCCATGAGAAGCTTCATTTCAGGTATTATGACTTGTAGGCGTGGTCGGAACTGAATTTCGGGAAGTTCGATGTCGGATTGGAAAGAAAGTTCTCATTTCGGAAGCCTTAAGTTGGGAGAATTGACTAAGATAGGATTTTTGAGTAAATGACCTTAGAATCAGGATTTGAAGGTTCCAGCAGGTTCGTATGATGATTTCAGACTTGGTCGTATGTTCGGATCGGGTTTTTGATTACCCGTGAGCATTTCGACGCATGTTGTAAAAGTTAGCATTTTAGAAGAAATTTCATAAGTCTGGGTTGAAGTGCATTTCAGTTTTATTGATGTCCGTTTGGGATTCCGAGTCTGGAATAGCTTCGTATGGTGATTTTGGTGTTAGGAGCGTGATCGGAAGTGAATTCGGAGATCCGTAGGTCATTTTGGAGCTATTTGGCTAAAGTAAGAAATTTGAAGATTTTAAGAAATCCGACCGAAAGTGGAAATTTTGATACCGGGATCGGATTTCGATTCTGAAAGTTGGAACTAGTCCGCAATGTTGAAAGTGACTTGTGTGCAAAATTTGAGGTCAATCGGACGTGATTTGATAGGTTCTGGCATCGAATGTAGAAGTTTGAAGTTCTAAGTTCATTAAGCTTGAATCGGGTTGCGATTCGTGATTTTGATGTTGTTTGATGTGATTTCAAAGCTCGACTAAGTTCAAATGAGGTATTAGGACTGGTTGGTAGGTTTGGTTGAGGTCCCGAGGGCCTCGGGCGTGTTTCG